>VSMD01027927.1:0-21144 GCA_008750895.1 Mirza zaza | reverse complement strand
AAATAAATAAAAAATTTGAAAAGTGCCGGTTCTTTTTTTTTGAGACAGAGTCTCACTGTGTTGCCCAGGCTACAGTGAGTGCCGTGGCGTCAGCCTCGCTCACAGCAACCTCCAACTCCTGGGCTCAAGCGATCCTCCTGCCTCAGCCTCCCGAGTAGCTGGGACTACAGGCATGCGCCACCATGCCCGGCTCATTTTATTTTTTTCTATATGTATTAGTTGGCCAATTCATTTCTTTCTATTTTTAGTAGAGACAGGGTCTCGCTCTTGCTCAGGCTGGTCTCGAACTCCTGACCTCGAGCGATCCTCCAGTCTCGGCCTCCCAAAAACTGCCGGTTCTGGGCGTGAGCTTTGCCGGGGCTCTTCTGGGCCGGGTCCGCTGCTGTCAGCTCGGCCACTTGGCTTAAAAACGCGTTGGAGATGGAGATGTCTCCAGCTTGCAGGTGGCCTTGGCCCAAGCGGGTAACGAGGGCATGCTTCGCTTTCCCCAGGGGAGCAAGCAGCTGCTGAGCAGCTACCCCGTGTACATCACGAGCAAACAGTGGGACGAGGCCGTGAACTCCTCCAAGAAGGACGGCAGGCGGCTGCTGCGATACCTCATCCGGTTCGTCTTCACCACCGACGAGCTTAAGTACTCATGCGGCCTCGGGAAAAGGAAAAGGTCAGTGCAGTCAGCAGAGACGGGTCCCGAAAGACGCCCTCTGGATCCAGTTAAAGTAACATGCCTCCGAGGTACTGCATGCTTCCGCCCGGCGCCCGCCATCCCTGCTCTCATTTCACCGCATTGGCTGTGGCCCCCGCTCCGGTGCCCAGCCCGCCCGCATCGTGGTTTTTTATCCCCGCTGACAGCCGTCAGGCTCCATGTGGCCCATCCACTGCGTATTCAGAAACTCTTTTTTTAAAAAGAGCCTCCGTTTGCTTTAGCCTCCTTGCCCTGTCCCCTGGCGCGGCACATAAGCATCACGTAGCACCTCATGTCTCATGCTTCGAATCCAGGTTCCCTTTGCTCCGTCCCGAGCCGGGCTGGAGCACGGGGTGGCGGGGTGGCGGGGGTGGGGGACGCACAGAGGAAGGGAGGACGTGCACTTTCCTTTTCAAGTAGTAAAACGGAGCCTCGGGCCTACTTCCCACCTGCGCACCTGCTCGGGAATCCCTGGCCCAACTCCTTACATTTGTTTACGCTTCATTTTCCTTAGTGCCTAAAGTATGCCTTGCACAGGAGGACTTTTTCCTTTTCGGTTAATAATGATGACAACAAAAAAGGCTTTGCATTAAAAATACTGCTTAGGCCGGGCGCGGTGGCTCACGCCTGTCGTCGTAGCACTCTGGGAGGCCGAGGTGGGAGGATCGCTCCGGGTCAGGAGTTCGAGAGCAGCCTGAGCAAGAACGAGACCCCCGTCTCTAGTAAAAAAAAATAGAAAGAAATGAATTGGCCAACTAAAAAAATATATATAGAAAAAGTTAGCCAGGCATGGTGGCGCATGCCTGTAGTCCCAGCTGCTACTTGGGAGGCTGAGGCAGGAGGATCGCTTGAGCCCAGGAGTGTGAGGTTGCTGTGAGCGAGGCTGATGCCACGGCACTCTAGCCCAGGTGACAGAGTGAGACTCTGTCTCAAAACAAAACAAAACAAAACTATATATATATATATACACTGCTTAGATAATGCCGTCACATCAGCGTCGAGTGATTGTGCGGCTGGTCTGAACCGGGAGAGGCAGCCGGAGGGCGGGGAGGGATATCAAGAGGGGCACAGTTGGCTCAGAAGCTGCACACACACACACACACACACACACACACACACACACAGAGGAGGGCACATGCACACACACACAGAGGAGTGCATGTGCACACACACACAGAGGAGTGCATGTGCACACACACACAGAGGAGTGCATGTGCACACACACAGAGGAGTGCACGTGCACACACACACAGAGGAGTGCATGTGCACACACACACAGAGGAGTGCATGTGCACACTCACACAGAGGAGTGCATGTGCACACACACAGAGTGCATGTGCACACACACACAGAGGAGTGCATGTGCACACACACACAGAGGAGTGCATGTGCACACAAAGAGGAGTGCATGTGCACACTCATACAGAGGAGTGCATGTGCACACACACAGAGGAGTGCATGTGCACGCACACAGAGGAGTGCATGTGCACACACACAGAGGAGTGCATGTGCACACACACAGAGGAGTGCATGTGCACGCACACGCACAGAGCAGTGCATGTGCACACACACACAGAGGAGTGTATGTGCACACACATACACAGAGCAGTGCATGTGCACACACACACATAGAGGAGTGCATGTGCACACACATACACAGAGGCGTGCATGCGCGCACACACACACGGATGTAGAGGAGCAGGAACGCGACAGGGCCCCAGACACACGGTGTGCACCTGCAAACGCAGAGCCCCGGGCCCCGGTACCAGTCCCCGTAGAGCAACAGCAGGGTTATGGGTTGGAACGGCTTCGTGCTGATCTGCTCGGGGCCGGGGTCGGAGCTCTTCCTGGTGAGGAAATCGCAGTTAACAGAAAACATAACCGTGGAAGAGGCCTTGGTTTTGGGGAAGGAGGCTGTGACTCCGTGCTCCCTCCTGGGGCTCCCACACGCATTCTGCAAGGCACACGCCTGATATCACGTGTGGGTGGGATCTGTCAGCACCCCGCCCCCCGGCCCCCCGTGCACCCCAGGGTCTGACCCCGCAGGGCCGGGGGAGGCGCCCGCGTGTGCCTCGTTCCTCCCCACGACCGACCCCCCCAGGTGGCCCCTGCTCCAGGAAACCACCGGGAACAAAAGTGCAGGTGCCCACTGGGCACGAGTGCTCCGGAGCACCCCCTGCTGGCCAGCCTGGGAACTCCGTGTCCCCAGAGTGGCCGGCTGGCGGGAGTCCCCAGAGTCTGTCTGAGCCACCGTGGGCTTTACTCCCGGCATGGACAGAAACGGGGGAGTGTTGAGCCCGGACTCAGGGAAGTCGCCCTTAGGGTTATAACAGAGCCGCGATAAGGGGTCTCGCAGCTGCATTATTCTCTAGAAACCTTTACCCGACCCTTTACATTTTAATAGCAAGTCAGTGGAACTGAGGGATTAAAATACATCCCAAAAAAACAGGGGTGAGGCGGCTCATGCCCGTCATCCCAGCACTCTGGGAGGCCGAGGCGGGAGGATTGTCTAAGCTCAGGGGTTCGAGACCAGCCTGAGCAAGAGCGAGGCCCCCCCCCCCCGTCCCTACTAAAAATAGAAAGAAATAAATTGGCCAACTAAAAATATATATAGAAAAAATCATCCGGGTATGGTGGCGCATGCCTGTAGTCCCAGCTACTCCGGAGGCTGAGGCAGGAGGATCGCTCGAGCCCAGGAGTTGGAGGTTGCTGTGATCGAGGCTGACGCCACGGCACTCACTCTAGCCTGTGCAAAAAGAAAAAAAGAACCAGGGTCACTGCTCTGGGAACAGTACGGGGCTCAGCGGCCACCGTCAGCCACGCCGATGCCTGGCGCAGCCCTGGCTGCCCACCCAGAGCCCGCCTCTCCCTGGGGCCGCAGCCGCCCGGCCCTGGGGCAGGGGCGACACGCAGGCAAGAAATGGCGATTGGCCGTGCCGGAGGCAGCCGGAACTATTCCCTTTCTCCAGGCCTGCTCATTGCTTTTTGGTAAAATTAAATATTTAGAGATCACATTTAAAAAAAAAAAATTACGTGCCAACACCGCCATGCATAGAAATGACGGAAGAATTAAGTATAGCGTATCGTGCAACATTTTGCTAAGCATGTGGGTAGCTTTTCTGGGGTACAGGCAGACGCCCTCACCCTCCCGGGAGACTCCGTTAGTTCGTTGTCCCTGATCCCTGAGTCAGCAGCCGGGGGAGGGACGCCACGCTCGGGGCACTGGCCACGCCCCTGGAGACAGGTGACGTTCTCTCCAGCGTGAGCAGGTGACCCGGGTCTTGAGGTCCACCCCCCGACTTCTACCAGCCACGGGGCGTTCCACGTCTCATGGCGAATCGAACGCACCTGTCCCTCCGACAGCATCGAACGTCCCCGGGGGAGATTGCTTCCTCCCGCGCGACTTTTTTTTGCTTTTTTGCCCGTGAGAGGGAAATCTGTGCGGAGAAAGCTGGGTGGCACGGCCATGGCATCGCCTCGGGTCTCCCATGCGGCGTTTCCGGGGGAGCTTCCGACGGTAGAGCGTGCCGAGCGGCCTGTCCCGCCGCGTCCTGCAAAAACCAGCTGCTGTTCTCTCTCTCTCTCTGTCCCCCGCCGCTGTCTGTGTGTCCCCGCAGAGTTCATTAGGATGCACTGCACGTCCAACCCCGACTGGTGGATGCCCTCGGAGGAGCAGATAAACAAGGTGTTCAGCGACGCGGTGGGCCACGCCCGGCAGGGGCGCGCGGTGGGCACCTTCCTGCACAACGGCGGCTCCTTTTACGAAGGGGCCGACCACCCGTCCCCGCAGGAGGACGTCTTCGGCAAAGGCCCCCAGGACGAGACCGCTTCCCTGTAGCCGCTGGTCTTCTCGGGAATCCCAGCTGCGAGTGTCCTGGTACCATCGCCGGATGCCCTGGTACTGTCGCCGAATGTCCTGGTACTGTCACCGAATGCTGATACTGTCACCGGATGCTGGTACTGTCACCGAATGCTGATACTGTCACCAAATGCTGGTACTGTCACCCAATGTCCTGGTACTGTCACCCAATGTCCTGGTACCATCACCAAATGCTGGTACTGTCACCAAATGTCCTGGTACTGTCACCAAATGGTGGTACTGTCACCGAATGTCCTGGTACTGTCACCGAATGCTGGTACTGTCACCGAATGTTGGTACTATCACCGAATGTCCTGGTACTGTCACCGAATGCTGATACTGTCACCAAATGTTGGTACTATCACCGATGTCCTGGTACTGTCACCGAATGCTGATACTGTCACCAAATGCTGGTACTGTCACCGAATGTCCTGGTACTGTCACCGAATGCTGATACTGTCACCGGATGCTGGTACTGTCACCGAATGCTGATACTGTCACCGAATGCTGATACTGTCACTGAATGCTGGTACTGTCACGGAATGTCCTGGTACTGTCACCGAATGTCCTGATACTGTCACAGAATGCTGATACTGTCACCGAATGCTGGTGCTGTCACCAAATGTCCTGGTACTGTCACCGAATGTCCTGATACTGTCACCGAATGCTGATACTGTCACCGAATGCTGGTGCTGTCACCAAATGTCCTGGTACTGTCACTGAATGCTGGTACTGTCACCAAATGCTGGTACTGTCACTCAATGTCCTGGTACTGTCACCGCAGGGGGTCCAGAGTGTGTTGCTCTCGTCACACTGTACGCACAGTCCCGGCTGCCAGGGCTCCCAAATAGAAATCCATTTTCGGGTTGTTTGGGAAGTTTTAATGGTGCCTGTAAACAGACTTTTGGAATAGCGTGTTATAAAAAGAGAAGACTACATTGGATCTTAAATGATTTGCGCAGCCAGACGGTGAGGAGAGGGGCGGGGGTGGGGAAAAAAAAGAAATGGGTGAGCTCCTAATCTGTCCAGAATCTCCACGCTCTGCTCCCTGGGCAGAGGCGATCCCCAGGAAAGGCTGGGCTGCCATTCCTGCCCGTGAGAGAATGGTAGAGTCATGGAGTTACGTTAAGGGACAAGCTTTCTCTTAACTCAGATACGCTGTCCTTATGTTTTCCAAAGACTTGAACTCACAGTTCTCAGCAAAGACGCGGGATAAGACGATAGCTGGCGTCGTCACGTGCTGCCTGTCCCTACGTTAACAGCCTCTTATGAGAAAGAAACCGGAGACAGTTGGGCCACCGTAACAGACAGTGATTAATTGGAACGGTTATGTTTATGGCAAAAAAAAAAAAAAAAACCAAACAAACCAATTCTACTGTGTGTTGATCAAGAAGGCACTATGGGATCTCCGGAGTTCACAAAAACAGTAATAGTTTTTCGCTATGTCAGTCAAGAAACATCCAAAGACCCAAAAGCATTTCCAAACGCACAGTTGTGTAGGTTCATAGATCCAAAGTCCCCATCGCCTTAATTTAGGCTTTGTCGACACAATGCCAAAGCGATGGGCTGAACCATGAGAATCTCAATCAGTGAGCATTTCGGAGCACTGAAGGCCAAACCAGGGGTGTGACTCGATGGCCTTCCTCTGCATTGACCAGATGTCCCGGCCTTGTAGACGCACACACAGCTTCGAGGCCGTTCTGACGAGACAAGGCATCATGACAAGCCATGCCATGGGCTTGTCCGTGGTTTCTCGTGAAATCTGAAGGTCTTTCTGTGCTGAGCTGATTTTCAGAATCTGTTTGGAACTCGTTTCCCTCTGTCACTGATGGAAATATTTTGCCCCCAGGGCGTGCGCCTCCTTTTCCCGCAAATTGACCCCCGAGCTGCGAGCTCTGGCTGCTAAGTTGACGCTGTGCCACGCCCAGCCACGGTCCCCGGCTGGATGCGTCCAGAGCTCCGTTTGTGAAGTTAGTGGCGTCTTCGGGAACTTTTCCTTCATCAGCAAATGCTGCAGAGGTGCTAGAATCATCCCAGCGGAGCGCGTTGGGTTTGGATGTCAGAAGCTTTCTTTTGCCAGACTAGTCCAGGTCACTACCTTCTCTGTAGAGCAAAGGGCTCAATGGACAGCGTTTATCATCCTAATGTCATCTACCGATGTCCTTACGGATGTCACTGTCCTCATGTCATCTACAGACACGACTTAAGGGTTTCGAAAACCGGATGGAGATTCGAGTTTGTGAGCATCCGTTCGTAATGGTTTTTTTTTTTTTTTTTTTTGCCATGTTCTGTCAACATAAAATCATAAACCATCGTTTATATCCAGTGGGCAGTTGGCTATACACACCATCCTGGAAATGGGTCCCTCTGTGGGCTTTTGTTATGATTATTAGCTTTCGTCCACTGAAAAGCTTAACATTTATGGAGAGGGTCATTTTTCAGATCTGCTCGATGGCACAGGAAGAACTGGCATTTCAATCCCATTTTGGGCTAATTCATTAAAATTTAGAAATAAAAAAAAAACGACACGGGGCCAATGCGATGTTGCTTATGGCAACCACGGGACGAACGAATACCTTTGGCTCTTCGGGGAAGAAAAACACTTCTTGCAGCGTTTTCAAAGGTCTTGGGGGAATCCATGTCTTACACGACTCTTTGACGACGAGAAATCGTTGCCGGAAGAAAAACAGCACCGTAGCCTCATCCGTCTTTCCATTTTACCTTTTTTTTTTAAAAAAATTTTGCATTGGCCATTAGTTATCGTTACTAAAAAAAAAGAAAGTACATTGTCCTTTTCTTCTATGGGAGCAATAACTGACCCCTGCTTGTAAGAAGAACACGCCTGCAGCCACTGCCGTTTTCCAGGGGCGTGTCAGGGTCCTGCGTGTGCTCCCGGCTCCGTGTCACTTGGAGCCCCATGTCCGGCTGGTGCTCACTGAGGCCCGCAGTCACTGCCCTGCCGCTGCCGCTGCCACTGCGGGGAGGGGTAGGGACCTGGGGTTCAGACGTCACCGTGCCCGCTCCAGAAGGTGAACTCTCTCTGCATTAGCTGTTTCCCGGTGAGTGACACACTCAGAGCCTCAGGCCTGAACTTCTGCACGTGGGGAGACCAGGGCACGGAGAGAGATGGGGGCCTCTGCGAGCGTCTCACTGTCGGCCGTGTGACCCCTGGGGTCCTCCGGCCGGGCCTGCCGCCTGGGTCCTGACCCACGGCGCCAGCTCTGTCCCTGCGATGCTCCTCTCCCTTAGCACGCGTCCACGCTGCCATCTGGGCGCCCGGGTTCACGGCGGTTGCCTGGACGGGTCACCTGGCTTTCGGATCGGGGGGCGACAGAGGATGCTCACTGATTTTTGGGGTCAGGCCGGAGCAGCCTGTATGTAGCAAGGTCAAGAGCTCACCCCCAAGAACGGACTATTCTGTCGTGGTTCTGCCAGCCCTCCTTCCGGCCGATCTCTTCGGAGACCCGAGATGTCGTTTGTCTCCTGGATTTGATTTTCCGCATCTCAACCTGGCCAACGGACACAGACTGCTTTCGCGACGGGAAACTGAGTCTCGTGTCCGCCTTCGGGCTGCCGCTCGAGTCCCGTTAGTGCCGGCGTGAGACAGATGGAACCGAACGGCTCCGTTTCGGGGTGACAGGACGGGGGGGGGCGCAGGGCCGGCCTGACAGCAGAGGCTAAACGTGGCGTTGTCGTCGGCGACCAGGTGTGGCCCACGATCCGGCGGCCAGGTGTGGCCTACGATCCCGGCCGTCAGCAGAACCCACACCTACCCAAAGTGACGGCGTCCTGGTGTGTCCTGGGTTTGCCAAATCGAGACCGTGTCGAGAAGCTCATGGCTGCTTTTCACACTGAGCGGGAGCCCCGGCCGGGCTGCAGGTAACCCTAGAAGGACGTTCTGGAGGACCCGGGCCAGGGCGGGGACCCGTGGAGGGGGAGGAACAGTCACCCGGAAGCAGTTCCTAAAGTCACGTTTCTTTCTGTCTGTTTTGAACGGGTACACGGTTCAAAACCTCATAGCGTAAGCTTAAGTGTTAAATGCTTTCGAGAAAAGCTGCAAACATTTCGGTTTTCTTTTTCCTTGAAAATACTTCCTCGTGCCCCGTTCCGCCAGGGCATTCGGCCACTGTCACCGTTCGTGTTGTGTGACGCTTCACTAGGGTTGCAGAGCGTGAGGCTGGAAATGATGAAATCGGTGGAAAGTTGCCGTCGCCTCCTTTGGCGGAGGGATGGAAGCCTGCACGTAGCCGCTCCAGGCTGTCCTTAGGGGCTGACTTTGTGTTCTCAGTCGTTCCTTCCTCCTCCTTCAGCGACAAACTCACTGACCTAAGAGATTTCTTCATCGGGATTTTAGGGAGACGTAAAAATCTACCGTTTGATCCAACGCCTCCATGCGGCACCAGCTGGCAGCGATCACACCGGTGTAGACAGAACGGTTTCTTAAACCCAGCAACTGTTCTCGTGGTATCAGACGTTTACCCAAGACCTGACAATAAGCCAAACAAGCTTGGGAATCTACAAAGTCCACGATTCCCAAGCCTGGGAATCTACAAAGTCCACGATTCCCAAGCCTGGGAATCTACAAAGTCCACGATTTCCACGTTTCCCTGCCACGTTTAGTGGCTCGCTTGTGCCACCCTTCCGTGGCTCCCAGAAGACGGACAGAGCATCGCGTGGAGACGACTTGTGCGCTGTGTTCAGAAAAGCAGACGCTATACCCTCATTTGGATCCCCATCATTCACTGCATGCCCTAGAATTCGAACCCGACACCCACTGACTACCTCCCGAGTTCCTTCTTAGATTTCAGTGATTTTTTTTTTTAAATCCCATTCTTGAGCAACTTCATTTTTCGAAGAGATTTAAATGCTCAACTTCCTCGTTCAGGGCTACGTCATTTTGCAGCACAGATCCTGTGTCGATTTTTTGACAGCTCTCACACACAAGTTTCCAGGAACGGGAACGGAAAATGGTTTTCTGCGCATATGGCGCGGATCTCGCCTGGCGTGTGTTTGATGTGGTGACACTTGCCAGAGCTGTTTGGCAAAACATGTCAGATGGAACACTTTAGTTCAGATCCCTACTGTGAATGTGTCTAAACAGCAGTTATGTATCGTGATGATGTATTTTTTGTAAACACAGTGATGGCTTCTTTCAGTCTTGTGAGTACTGGGTAAAAATAACCACTTCCCTTGGAATCACACGGGAAAACGTCACCCAGCTGATGGCCCCCTGCAAGAGCTACTTGCATTGTCGGTCGACAGCACTTGTCCTCTCATTTATGTTGGTTTTTTTATTTTTTTATTTTTTAGAGGAGAGCGAAGCGTTGATTGACATCAGACCACATGGAGTGCAAAAATAATAACCCACCCATACCTACCTTCTAAACGTGAAGCTTTAACCGAGCCATTTACAGATTAGAGATATATTCAATTGCAGGTAACGCTGAGAGGACTGGACTTCTCCCAGCTAATATTAGCCCAGGCTGGTCAGTTTGACTTTTGAAGGCACCAAAGTCCCAAATATTTGCAGTGACAGTAACTTAGATTAATTTTCCTCATAAGCATCCGCAGCTGGCTGACATAAGGGCTATGTATTTATTAAATCACAGTTCCCCAAATTATAATGAAAAATGCATCTGCTGGTTAACTCACTCAAGCCCTTTTCATTCTCAGAATAATCACACCAGTGCAAGCAGCCAGGTATGTTCCGGCCACACTGGGAAGTGACTTGAGCCGCTTCGGAACCACTTACTGCAACAAGAGTGTGTGTAGCTGACCCGTTCAATTGAGTTCCTGTGTGCCCGTTACTTTGATAATAAGCCCTCTAGGCATCTTCTCGTTTTAAATGCTCACAGCTACCCCGTGAGGCTATTGTGTTATTATTATCCCCACTGTACTAATAAGGAAACTGTCCAAAGCGCTCAGCTCATGAACGAGGACCCCTTTGGGCCCGGTGAGCAGAATGACCAGTTCGGTTTTTCCTAGTTAAGTCAGAGCACAGTTCTCTAAGCCCGCCCGCACTCGGGGACGGATTTGGTTTTTTTTTATTTCATGCCATCCAAGGGGAGTTAATATCTGCGCCACTAAAAAGCACCTCTAAAGTATGTGGACGCTTAAGCAGGAGCATAAAAACCACAGATCCCTCTAGGAGCTGCCCGGGTTTCTGCATAAGGCTTGCTCTGGGCAAGATCCTACGAGGAAGACCGCAGAACTTTTTAAAGAAGTGGGGAAGCTAAAAGCCCCAGTGGAGTCGCATTCGTTTGTGCAGGTTCCTGGCACAAAAGCGCTTGGGGACGTAAAAGCAAACAATTTCAACTCTCCTGGGTGTCAGAAACGGCACCGGGCGTGAGCTAGCCAACGCTCCGTTCTCTTTCCACGGCTGCCGTTTCTGCAGCCTTAGGGGCGGCACGTCTGGCTTGCAAGGGTCTTACTCTGCGACATCACTGTGGGGACTGCTGTGGGAATGCCGTAGGGAAAACACAGCGACCTGTTTGTTGGCCCTTCCCTTGTAGCTGGGGCTCTCGCATCCCTTCGGCTGCGTTCAAAGTTCAAGAACAGCCCGAGGCCTTTTCTGTCTCTCTCCTCCGGACTCCCATGTAGCAGCCCGACCCTGGGGCCCACCTGCCTTGGCTCTGTTTTCTACGACGGACACTTTGTGGGGAAACTGTGACGGATCCGTCGATCCCAATATTTTTACTGTTGGAGTCTCGTTGATTCTCTATGAATACTTTCTATTTGACCGTACTGTGTAGCGTTAACACCTGCTAGGGATGTGTTAATGAAACTACAAATGCATAGTGTAATATAGGATAGCAAGATTTTTTTTTTTTTTGGTGAACAATTTATATAGAAGAGTAAAAAGTTGTTTTTTAAGTGTTAGGCTTCTTTTCTTTCGGGAACTTAAAAAATGGTACAAGAGTTTTTTAAACATTCAATATTTTTAATTATAAGAGACCTTTGTTACTAGAGCCAATTATTTCAGGTGTTCTAATCGGAGTATTGATTTTTATTACCTCATATACCTCTAGAATGCCACATGTTCTGTTGGAGATAAAGTCGCACAATAAATGTCAAGTCTCTGTTAAGTGTTTTAACTTGCTTTCTGCATCTCTCCAATTCAGTACAACCTTTCCTGTTTTGTTTTTTGTTGTTTCTATTTGTTTATTTTGGGTGGAGACCTTTTTGCTCTCTGAAGCTAGGGATTTCCTTCTCGTCTCTGAATGCTGAGAAAATGGTACATGCTTAAACCCAAATAAAAGATACTCAGTTATGTCAGGGAAGTGACCAAAAATCGTCCCAAAATTCATTTGACCTGGAGTGTGAAAAGTACAGCCAGCGATGATCTTGGAGTGACGTGTAATCCAAGAGTATTTCTGTCCAAAATTCTGCGCATTCACACACAAACACATGTACTTTCCACTCAGAGTAATTCCATCGGGAGGAACGAAGCCCTGTAGCAACTACTCGTGACCTTTAAAAAAACGAACAGATATTGATTATGGCTTCTGAACAGATCTGAGTACAAAAGCAAACTAGCTACGCTACATATGATGACAGGGTTGTGGCTTCCCATGCTAATTATTACACAGAATTTAACATAACTTATGGAACAGTAAAACTGAATAAATGTTATTTCACAAATCAGACCACGCAAAAACTAAGACAAACAAACACACTGTTTCATTTTAGGGAAAATATAAAGTAGTTGGATTTTTGCCCTGGAAGATGCGAAGTTTTAGCCAGTAGCTTTGCCTGGCAAAGCAACGCTTCCATTCAAATAATTTTGGTTAGAATTAGAATATCAATTAAAATGACATTTAAAGTTATTTTATTACTCCAAAGCATTAAAAGAGGGTCATTAAGTAACTTGAGGCCGGGCGCGGTGGCTCACGCCTGTAACCCTAGCTCTCTGGGAGGCCAAGGTGGGCGGATCATTTGAGCTCAGGAGTTCGAGACCAGCCTGAGCAAGAGCGAGACCCCGTCTCTAATATAAATAGAAATTAATTGGCCAACTAATATATATAGAAAAAATTAGCCGGGCATGGTGGCACATGCCTATAGTCCCAGCTACTTGGGAGGCTGAGGCAGCAGGATTGCTTGAGTCCAGGAGTTTGAGGTTGCTGTGAGCTAGGCTGATGCCACGGCACTCACTCTAGCCTGGGCAATAAAGTGAGACTCTGTCTCAAAAAATAAATAAATAAATAAATAAATAAATAAAAATAAAAAAAGTATCTTGAGCTGCTGGATGTTTTGTAACAAGGGATACACAGGGTAAAGCTACCAATCAAAAAAATATTAGAAACAAGTTCAGCCAGGCTGCAGGATATAAGGTCGATATTCAAAAATCAATTATATTTCTAAACACTAGCAGCAAACAGTCTGAAAAGGATATGAAGAAAACAATCCTATTTACAGTAACATGAGAAGGAAAAAAATACTTAGCAATAAATTTAACAAAAAGGTAAATGCCAAACGTGTTGTACACTGAAAACTACAAAATATCACTGGAGGAAATTTAAAAAGACCTAAATAATGGAAAGATATCCCATGATAATGGAATGGAAGACTTAATGTTGTTAAGATGGCAGTAATCCCCAAATTGATCTACAGGCTCAGTGAAAATATTTATCAAAATCTCAGCTGGCTTCTCTACGGAAATGGACAAACTGATCTGAAAATTCATATGGAAATACGAGGAACCCAGAAAGCCAACAGATATAAACCCTTATTGCATTTACGGTCAATTGATCTTTAACAAGGATGCCAAGACAAATCAATGGGGAAAGAAGAGTCTTTTTAACAAATGGTGCTGGATACACACATCCTAAAGAAGGCAGGTAGACTCCTACCTTCAGGAGTAACTCAAAACGGATCGCAGACCTAAACATTCTTAGAGCTAAGACTACAGAACTCCTAAAACGTTGGGAGTAAATCTTTGTGATCTTGGATTAGGCGATGGTTTCTTCAATCTGACACCAAAAGCTTACGTGACAAAAATAAATAAATAAAGCTACATTTCAGGCCGGGCGCGGTGGCTCACGCCTGTCATCCTAGCACTCTGGGAGGCCGAGGCGGGAGGATTGTTTGAGCTCAGGAGTTCGAGACCAGCCTGAGCAAGAGTGAGACCCCCATCTCCACTAAAAATAGAAAGAAATTAACTGGCCAACTAAAAATATATAGAAAAAATTAGCCGGGCGTGGTGGCGCATGCCTGTAGTCCCAGCTACTCTGGAGGCTGAGGCAGGAGGATCGCTTGAGCCCAGGAGTTGGAGGTTGCTGTGAGCGAGGCTGACACCACAGTACTCTAGCTCGGGCAACAGACTGAGACTCTGTCTCAAAAAAAAAAAAAAAAACGACATTTCAACAAAATGAAAAAAATGTTTCTGCTCCAAAGAACACCACGGAAAATGGAAATAACCCACAGAATGGGAGAAAACATTTGCAAATCACATGTATCATCTGGTAAGAGACTGATAACCAGCACGTACACGTAGAACTGAACAATAAAGACGGCCCAGTTGAAAATGCTCTCAGAGGAACATATACAAATGGCCGGCCAAGAAGCAACCTGAAAAGATACTCGATATTAGGGAAACGCATATCAAGCCACAATGAGGTCATCACTTCACTAAATGGCAAAAACGAAGCGGACAGACAACGAACAATGTTGCTGAGGATGTGGAGAGACTGAAACCCTCAGACACTGCTGGTAGGAATGTGAAGCGATGCAGTCACTTGGGAAAACAGGTTGGCAGTTCCCCCAAAAGTTAATCCTGGAGTTACTGTATCAGCCAGCAGCAATTCAATTCCTCTTATGGGTGTATGCCCAAGAGAGTCGAAAACTTGTCTACACAAAGACTTGTACACAAAGACTTTACAGGAGCATTATTTATAATAGCCAGAAAGTGGAAACAACCCAAATGGCATCAGCTGATGAACTGATAGCCACAAAACGCACACCTACGCGAAGGAATATTACTCAGCCATGAAAAAGGATCGTACTCTACGTGGATGAGCCTTGAAAACATGCTAAAAGAAGCCAGACATAGAAGATTGTATGAAACATACAGAATAGTCAAAACATACTATGTAGACAGATTTTAAGTAATGCTGCTCAGTGTACAGTTTACATAGTTAAGAAACCCAGTATGTTTCGAGGTCATCCCTTTTAAATGGATTATACACTCGTGTCACGTCTTTATCAAGAGCCTGCCGTGCCTGGCACTGTTACCAGGGAACATGGCCCAACACCAAAGTGATACAGCCGACAGCTGGGCAACTGTTTGAAGAAAAAAGAAAAATGACAAAGAGCCACCAATGACGAGAAAAACCCCAAGTTTCACTGGGCAACTTGTTCCCCCAGATCGAGCTGTACTGGAAAAGCCCTATCAGGCATAACACGAGGGAAACTAAGGGCAACTGAGTCTCTGTCACGACAAGACAGTCGAATCTGACCGTCTCAGCCAAAGCACACGGCAGTTCAGGAAGGAATGATTCATGTGTGGTTTGGTGTACTTACAAAACCATCCTTTTTTTCTTGTTTCCTTTCCCCATTTCTACTTTTTTTTTTTTTTTTTAGACAGAATCTCACTCTGTTGCCCAGGCTAGAGTGAGTGCCGTGGTGTCAGCCTAGCTCACAGCAACCTCCAACTCTTGGGCTCAAGCAATCCTCCTGCCTCAGCCTCCTCCCGAGTACTTAAGACTACAGGCATGCGCCACCATGCCCGGCTCATTTTTTCTCTATATGTTGTTAGTTGGCCAATTAATTTCTTTCTATTTATAGTAGAGACGGGGTCTCGCTCTTGCTCAGGCTGGCCTCGAACTCCTGACCTCGAGCGATCCTCCCTCCTCAGACTCCCAGAGTGCTGGGATGACGGGCGTGAGCCTCCGCGCCCTGCCTCCCCTGCCTCTACTTTGGAGGCCGTTGTTCGGAAATCACACAGACACCACCGCCCTGGGGACACACACCTGGCGCCTCGGCCGGTGTGAGGGACAGACGGACACTCAGTCTGGGAAGGGCTGGGTCCAGGCGGCTGGCGGGGAGGCAGGGGCCGGGCGAGGCTGGGGCCACGAGGGAGAGCGCGTGTCCACACCCAGCACGGCCGGGGCCGTCAGCCCACGGAGGGGAGGGGATGGGGGGCTCTTAGCCAGGACACGCGAGGAACACGCTGAGACTTCCTGGACTGCAGGGCGGGGGCCGGAGGAGGGTCAGCCTCCCAGCCTCCCTCTTCCTCTCTTCCCCTCCAGCTGAGCACAGCAAAGGCCGGACAAGCTTCTAGTGTCCATGTGGGCCACCTCCCGGGGGACAGCAGGGTGGGGACGCCTCTCTTCCCCTCCAGCTGAGCACAGCAAAGGCCGGACAAGCTTCTGGTGTCCATGTGGGCCGCCTCCCGGGGGACAGCAGGGTGGGGATGGGATGAAGGGGATTCGCCCACTGAGCCCGATCGGTGACGGCACAGGTTGGACAGTTCAAATATCCCTTGCCTTCCCCCTCGCTGAAACCCTGAGAGCTGACTTCTTTGCACGGACCTCCTAATTCTCAGTCATTGGAACAGCCGGCATCTATTAAGTCCTCGTGGTAAGAAGTGCTTTACTATCGCTGCGCTGGTTCTTCTTAGCAAGCCTAAGGGGTGAGCCCGAGCACTGTCCCCACTCCACAGATGTGGAGACTGATGCCTACAGACAAGAGCCAAGGGCCACAGAGCCAGCACTGGGGACCCGGGGATGCCAGGGCGCCAACCCAGGCACAGTCTAACGCCACAGGGGCCTATGTTTCGCCCCCAGCCGCGGGTCTTTGCAGGTACCGCGTTTCCCCGAAAATAAGACCTCCCCATAAAATAAGCCCCAGCAGGATTTCTAAGCATGTGCGCCATAGAAGCCCTACCCCGAAAATCAGCCCTAGTGACGGGCGTGGCTGCGCAGCACATCTGCACAACCCATGCGTGTCGCAGCAGCCCTTCTCATCCGCCCCGTGAGAGCTCTCGTGCTCCACAGGAGAGATCGGGGCCGATGGTTCTAAAGGAAATAGAGTCGCAAGACATTCAGGATGGGCCGGGCATGGTGGCTCACACCTGTAATCCTGGCACTCTGGGAGGCCGAGGTGGGAGGATCGCTCAAGGTCAGGAGTTCAAGACCAGCCCGAGCAATAGTGAGACCCCATCTCTACTATAAAAGAGAAAGAAATTAATTGGCCAACTAATATATATAGAAAAAAATTAGCCGGGCATGGTGGCGCATGCCTGTAGTCCCAGCTACTCGGGAGGCTGAGGCAGGAGGATGGCTGGAGCCCAGGAATTGGAGGTTGCTGTGAGCTAGGCTGATGACACGGCACTTACTCTAGCCCGGGCAACAAAATGAGACTCTGTCTCAAAAAAAAAAAAAAAGACAGACAGACAGACAGACATTCAGGATGGGATTCGGGGTCTGGAGAGTGAGGATGATGTTCCAGAAGACGACGACTTCACTCTATTTGAATCAATGGAGATGGTTGTACCGTACTTAAAAAAAATAACACATCCCCTGAAAATGAGCCCTAGGGTGTCTTCTCTAGGAGAAATAAATACAAGACTATGTCTTATTTTCGGGGAAACACGGTAGGACCCAGGAGACTGTCAAAACTGAGAGTAAGGTTGCAGCAATGAGACCGACAAGACAGCAGCTCTCTCTCAAGTCCACCCAGCTCCGGCTGATGGAGCTGCAACTTCGCCTCCCGGTCCGGCCTGGGGAGACCGCTTCTCAAACTCCTGGACAGGCGCACACGTGAACGTTAGCGCGGTTCCTGCGTCCCCTGGAGAGGCCGGGCCCCGAGTCCCTCCCGACTCTCCGCGGAGACACGGCCTCAGCACCCGAGCCAGCCGCCTTCTGTGACCACAGGCCCTCATTTGGTCGGTTAAAAAATAATGAAAATTCAGGTGGAAAAAAAGAAATTGGCTTTTAGCTTTAAATGAATAAATGGTATAGAATAAAATACGTCTAAAACAGAATGTCTTAGTCCTTGTACTTATCGATTGCCACCTCTTCGCAAATTGGGTTAAATCATGGCTTCAAAATACATCTTTATTTTTTATTTATTTTTTTTTTGAGACAGAGTCTCGCTCTGTTGCCCAGGCTGGAGTGAGTGCCGTGGCGTCAGCCTCGCTCACAGGAACCTCAAACTCCTGGGCTCAAGCGATCCTCCTGCCTCAGCCTCCTCCCCAGTAGCTGGGACTACAGGCATGCGCCACCATGCCCGAATAATTTTTTCTGTAAATATTAGTTGGCCAATTAATTTCTTTCTATTTATAGTAGAGACGGGGTCTCGCTCTTGCTCAGGCTGGTTTCAAACTCCTGACCTCGAGCAATCCGCCCGCCTCGGCCTCCCAGAGTGCTAGGATGACAGGCGTGAGCCACCGCGCCCGGCCTTGTCAAGTATCTTTAAAATCCTTATTTTCTTGTCTCTTCCTGCTCTTGTTCTTACCCAACGATGAACAAAACCTAACTTCAGTTCTTGCTCCCTTTTGAGCTATCTGAAGCCAGACACATATTTTACTTTTCTCTTTTACAAAACATGTATTGAAGGTTTCCTACGCTAGTGGTCAGTCCTGGGCCCCTGCCCCTGTGTCCCCAGTTCCTTGTCACTGGGGGAAAGATGAGACACGTAGGAAAAGTAGTGTGATCTTCCAGAACAAACCTCCCATACCAGCTGCGGCTGGTCACTGGGTTCAGACCAAACGTCTCTGGTTAGAGAGAATTAAAAACAGCCCCTGCGAGTCCAGGTCTTGGTGAGACAGGGACCTGGTCCCCCCAGCTGGTCCCAGGCCTGGCTCAGCATCTCCCAGCAACAGCTCGTGATGGATGTGGGAAGAGCTGAGTGTGTACTTTTCAGGCTGTATGTGTGACACTGGTTATAGCTTATCTTGCAGCTTAAAAAAAAAAATGAACACACATCCGTTTTTAAAAATGGTCCACACCTATCTTAACCATGAAGTAACCTGAATAAAGTTCTTTTCTGGAGTCTTACGGCTGAAGTCTATGTTATAATAAGAAGTTCATAGTAAATCTTCATTTTTAAAAGCCGTCATTCTTTAAGCAGTGGAAAGGAAAGGATGAGAAACTTTCAAAATAACTGCAGGTGACAGCCCTTCTTACTCAAAAGACTACACTAGTAATGCCTTGTGAAAAACAAATCACTTGTACGAGAAATGAACAAGTGGAATGTTAAATTAAAAATGCAATACCATTTATATTATCAACCCCCCAAAACGAAACACTTAGGTATAAATCGAACCAAACACGTATAAGGTCTATATGACAAAAACTACAAATCTCTGCTGAAAGAAATCAGAGAACTAAATAAATGGAGATATATTCTGTGTTCATGGATAGGAAGACTCAATATTGTCAAGGTGCCAGTTCTTCTGAACTTGATCTATAGATTCAATAAAATTCCAATCAAAATCCCAGCAAGTTATTTTGTAGATGCTGACAAACGGATTCTGTGGTTTATACGGAGAGGCACAACACCCAGAATAGTCAACTCAATATTGAAGGAAAAAAAAAAAAGTGGGAGGATGATACTACTCAACTTCAACACTTACTGTAAAGCCAGAGTAATCAAAACAGTGTGGACAAAAGAATAGACAAATAGATCAATAGACAGCGTTGAAACAGACTCACATAAATATTGTCAGTTGGTCTTGGCAAAGGTACAAAGGCAATACAATGGCAAAAAATAAACTCCTTTCAACAAATGGTGCTGGAACAACTGGACATCCACATGCAAAAACATGAATCTAAACACACTTTATATACTTTATGAAAATTAACCCAATATAGATCACAGACCTAAAGGTAAAATAAAAAATGATAAAACTCCTAAAAATGATGTATAAGAAAATGTAGATGCTCTTGGATTTGGCAGTGACTTTTTAGACATGACAGCGAAGGCATGATCCATGAAGCAAAGACTTGATGGGCTGGACTTCATTCCAATTAAAGTTTCATGATCTGTGAAAGACACTGTCGGGAAAATGAAAAGACAAGCCACAAACTGGGAGGAAACGTTTGCAAAAGACGTAGCTGATAAATATTTGCAAAAGAGTGTTATCCAAAATATACAAAGAACTCTTAAAACTCAACCATAATAATAATAATAATAAAAAAAAAAACCTCAATTTAAAAAATGGGCCACTTTTGCAATTTGGAAAAGAGGAAGTCAAATTATCCTCCCTGCTGATGATATGGTCTTATATCTGAAAGATTCTAAAGATTCCACCAAAAAAAAAAAACTCTTAGATTTGATAAAGGAATTCAGTAAAGTTCCAGGATACAAAATCAGTGTACAGAAATCAGTAATGTGTCTATACAGCAGTAACGGACTCGCTGAGAACCAAATCAAGAAGGCAATCTAATTCGCAATAGCTAAACAGACAAAAAAAAAAAATTACCGGGAATACGTTTAACCAAGAAGGTGAAAGATCTCTATAAGGAAAACTAGAAATCACTGACGAAAGAAACTGCGGATGGCATAAACAAATGGAAAAAACACGCCATGTTCGCGGGTTAGAAGAATTAATATTGTTAAAATGACCACACTTCCTCAAAGCCATACAGATTCAATGCAATCCCTACCAAAATACCAACATCATGTTTCACCGAATTAGAAAAAACAATTGCAAAATGCATACGGAACTAAACAAAAGAGCCCAAATAGCCAAAGCAATTCTGAGCAAAAGAATTGCATGTATGTATCGGAACATCACATTTGTACCCCAAAAATATGTACAATATGTCAGTGAAAAACAAAACTTTAAAATACGGGCAGAGATGACCGTCTTTATTAAGGAAAGTGTTAATTCCAGACTTAAGTTTTTAGAGGTGTTACAATCTTCGAGAGGATTGTAGCTAAGCTTAACTGGACGGGAGATGGGTACCAAGAAAGTAAGTCAAGACAATTGAGCTAATCTGCAAACACTGCCAGTCCCTGAGAGGGTCCTACTCCAACACTAGGCCTCAGAAAGGTGGGGGCAGCTGAACCCCCCGGAGGAACCGTGCGGGGCCGGGCAGTAAGGGAGTCCCTCGGAACAAATCGGGTGGACACGGCTGTGACATCTATCTCTCTTCCCTTCCGGAGGGCCAAACTCTCCCCACTTTACAGGGCACGTTGAGAAAATTCTGTATCAAATATAACTGCCTATAAAATTTTAAATCGCTTCCATCTGAGTGTTGCAGCCACCTTTCCTTCTCTTACCAAATCATCTTTAAAGCCACATCGAAAACGCGACAAGAAAAATGACAATAAAAACATGTTTTAGGGAGTTTTCCAAGATTCAGTATTTCTGCTGAGAATGGATTAAAGCCACAACTCAGAACTCCAGCAAGAAACGGTATCTTGAAGCCACCACTGCGAGGAGACGAGTCAAATATACGGAACCGCCGCAGACTCTATATATGCTGTCTCCAAAGGGGCACGGCGCTCGTATCCGTGGAGATTCTTTGGCTCCGGCAGATGGGATGGAGCTAGGTGGGATTTATTTCACACGGAAGGCTAGAGAAAATCTGTTAGAACACCAGAGAAAGGGTCCTCAGGAATGAAAATGCACCCTGATACTCCTGCTAGAATAAGA
>VSMD01027926.1:0-45815 GCA_008750895.1 Mirza zaza | reverse complement strand
AGACAGAATCTCACTCTATCGCCTGGGCTAGAGTGCCCTGGCGTCAGCCTAGCTCACAGCAACCTCAAACTCCTGGGCTCAAGCAATCCTCCTGCCTCAGCCTCCCGAGTAGCTGGGACTACAGGCATGCACCACCATGCCCAGCTAACTTTTTCTATATATTTTTAGTTGGCCAATTAATTTCTTTCTATTTTTTAGTAGAGATGGGGTCTCACTCTTGCTCAGGCTGGTCTCGAAGTCCTGACCTTGAGCGATCCGCCCACCTTGGCCTCCCATAGGCGTGAGCCACCATACCTGGCCTGAAACCTGTATTATTGATCTGTAACCGTGCTGGCCATTGGCTTATTGTCACCCAGTTTATTTCATTTATTTCAGCCTTTGTTTTAATCTCAAAAGTCAAAATGGTATATTCATCATATCTCCTTAACCCTGCCAAACAATAAACCCATTTTATTTATGTGATACAAAGCTCTCCTTCCATAATTATTGCTGTAGCCTCTTTCCTGGCTTTCCAGATTGTAATCCGCTCCATCCTTCATCCGCTGTTCTAGTCCTCAGACTTACTCTGATCTGTGCACCTCTTTGTGCTGGCCACTCCCTCAATCATGCAGCTGATCGGTAAGAACTGGTAGTAGGGGTTATTGATAATTATGACAATATAAACTGGGACCATCGTGGGTAAATTGGGACATAGGGCCACCCTACTCATAAACCCTGAAGTTCAAGGACCAGGGTCATTGTGCCTTCCTAGAATGTGATGAGCAGCTAGGCAACCACACATGCTGCTGCTCACATCTCCATGAATTTCCCCCAATAAATGTTATTCGGAAACAGTGTATGCGCTGCCTGGTCCTCGACCTTTGTGTGCTCAAAAGCAGGTTTGTCTATCTACAAATCCCTGACTCTGCAACTTCAAAGTAACCCCTGCGGGAACCCTAAATATCTGCCATAGAAGGTTGCCTGCTACTGAGCCCTCAGAAGTTGAGTACAGAGATGACATTTAAGTACTCCAGAAGCCCAGAATGGGCTTGCCTCCACTTTACATGACTAATAGGTCTCTGAAATGTATACTTCAGATGAGTTATATTTTTGATCTGCTGGAGAAACTAGCTAAATAATGAAACCTTAGGCCGGACGCGGTGGCTCATGCCTGTAATCCTAGCACTCTGGGAGGCCGAGGTGGGCGGATAGCTCAAGGTCAGGAGTTTGAAACCAGCCTGAGCAAGAGCGAGACCCCATCTCTACTATAAATAGAAAGAAATTAACTGGCCAACTAATATATATATAGAAAAAATTAACCAGGCATGGTGGCGCATACCTGTAGTCCTAGCCACTCGAGAGGCTGAGGCAGGAGGATCGCTTGAGCCCAGGAGTTGGAGGTTGCTGTGAGCTAGGCTGACGCCACAGCACTCACTCTAGCCTGGGCAACAGAGTGAGACTCTGTCTCAAAAAAAAATAAAATAAAATAAAATAATGAAACCTTGTAGTGAACTTTCTTTAAAAAATGTTTAAGCTCTTTTTAAAATGCAAATAATTTATTGATTTCTAAATCTGGATTTGTATAGACTTGGTTTTCTTAAAGCACAGAAAGTGTGGCCTAGAACTTTGGTTTCCCTCAGTAGTGATGAACATGTATCTGAGTCATAGGTTTAAGTTATACTCTCATGAGAGATATTTTCATTAGGATGCTTTCAACTGCAAGTAACCAAAACCCAAATCTGTCTTATACAATGAAGGCAGTACATTGTCTCATATAACTAAAAATTAATTCAGCCCAAGCTTCAAGCAAGGATCGATACAGAAGTTCCCATAGTGCCACCAAAGTGTTAGTTTCTTTCCATTTTTCTGCTCTATCATCCCAGGTATTGGCTTCCTCCTAAAGGCAGATTAATGGAGCCACCAACACTATTATGGCTGCTGAAGGAAGTAATCAGTGTTTTCTAAGAAGCAACAACAGACAAAAATGGTGAAGCCATTTGAAAAGAGACTTTTTCCCCCAAAAAGAAAATAATCTATAGATTAGACAGTATTTACGTAACAAAACTTTCTTTGTTGTGAGCCTGTTTAGACCCATGAGGAGGAACTTGTCCTCCCTTTTGTTATAGTACAAATGTTTAATCTATACCAGTAAAGAGAGGCTGTGCTGAATATCAACACATACCCCAGGCTTCCCGTATCACACCAAACTACTAGTGCTAAAAGAGACCTTAGAGAACTTGTACTCTTGACTCTTCAGTATCTAGGGAGGAGGTAACTGAGGCCCAGGGAGGGGAATAAAACATAAACTTCATTTTATGAGAACTGAAGAAACATTTTAAAATGTGAGTGGGGACCGGGCGCGGTGGCTCACACCTATAATCCTAGCACTCTGGGAGGCCGAGGTGGGAGGATCTCTCAAGGTCAGGAGTTCGAAACCAGCCTGAGCAAGAGCGAGACCCCATCTCTACTATAAATAGAAAGAAATTAATTGGCCACCTAAAAATATATAGAAAAAGTTAGCTGGACATGGTGGCACATGCCTGTAGTCCCAGCTACTCTGGAAGCTGAGACAGGAGGATTGCTTGAGCCCAGGAGTTTGAGGTTGCCGTGAGCTAGGCTGATGCCACGGCACTCTAGCCTGGGCAACAGAGTGAGACTCTGTCTCAAAAATAAATAAATAAATAAATAAAATAAAAGGAAAAAATAAAAAAATGTGATTGGGGATCAAGCTTCTGTATGCCAAATTTGTTTATCAGTCAAGAAACAACAATTGGAAATCAGAGTCTTACCCAGAACTTCAACCACTCGAGACCAACCAGGCCCACCAATGAAGAAGGCTCTGTGGTCCAATTTCAGAAAGCAGGCTCACTTTGCCCTGATACCCACAGCTTCAACTTGGCTTAATATGGTGTTTTCTCAACACGACAAAGGATGCATTGCACATTGTAGAAAATATAACTGGTATATCAAGCTCATGATCTCACCAAGATTATTGTTTGGGATGAGACTATAGTTTACGTATCAGTAGTATTCCACCTTCTACATTCTGTTTTTAACTTTAAGTACAGGATACAGAAATAGCTATGAAACTTCCACAGAGTCAACCTTTTACACTGAATGCAAATTTTATATGCTGATGCATTCACAGAAAAGCTTTGGATACTCTGAATATGTATGAAGGTTTAAGAGAAAAATTTTATAAAGCTTTAAAAACTGCCAGTCTCATTAATGTTAGGCCACTGATTTCTTTGCCACTTTTTTTTTAACTTTTTAAAGAGATGAAGCTCATTGGCTTTCACTCAGTAATGTTCTCACTCCTCTATTTGTTTTGCAAGGAACTTCAACTCTCTTCTGTATGTAATCTTCAATCTGCCAAATTGTATGCATGACTTGTGTTGGTGTTAAAAGATAATTGCTCATTTGAACATTCTAAATCTAGCCTTCCATGGCAAGTTTACATTCCTCATGCGAGATAAAGTGAATGGGGAGATCATAAAACTGGAGCTGTGAGGAACAATGCTTGATCATGGTGTGTAAGATCAGTTTTGTTGTCTTAATTGCTTTGTTTAAATTCATGCGAAGAACTAGTTGTAAATATTTTAAACCTTATTAAAGAGACACTTGAAACAAAAATGGCCTCAGATTTCTGCTTCTGGCAGTAAGAGAAATTAAATATCCTGAAAGATCCCCCCTCCAATAAAAACAAGTAGATCCTGGATAAACCATCCTTTATTGCATTTCTGGATTGTAAGGAAAGAAAGATTGTAAGGAAATCTTCAGATATTCCTCCAAGAAATAAATTTAAAAATGCAAGATGGTGATCAGTAATAAAAAGGGGAAAGTGGACTCCCTAAAGACAAAAGCCAAAGTCAGAGCTTTAATAGCTGAACTAACTCTTGAGCTAGAAGCAACTACAGTAGTTAAAACTGAAAGTCTCACTTTACGCTGAGATTCTGAAAAACCACTAAAGTATTCCAAGTCAGTAGTTCCACTGTTTCCTACCAAAAGCAAAATAAATGTTTTCTGGAAAAGAACATCCACACTTTATTCCCACTGGATTCTAACAGATTAAAAGCAAAGAAATATGAGCTGAAAATGAAAATCAACAAATACACATGAAAACAAGTCACAATTATTGTAAGTCATCAGTAGTTACAACAGTTTTAAGCCTATGAGAATTCATATTTTGGAACTGTTAGATACAGAATATAAAATTGTTATCTATAAACTATTTAAGTAATTAAAAATGTGTTCATGAAATGATTGTTAAGAGACTGCCAAATATATCATGAAGATTTAAAAATAAAAACTAAGAACTTTTGGAAATAAAAATTATAATTATTAAAAAAGAAAACAGTTAAAATTGCAGATTCAATGTAGATGAAGAAAGAATTAGTAAACTGGATAAGATAGATGAAAGAAATTCCCAGGATCTAGTATAGAGAAAAAAGGAGGTAGATATTAAGATAGAGAGATTAAAAGATATGGAGGATAGTTCAAAAGGCTTTAATATACTCCAGTTAGAGTCCTAGAGAAGAGAATACAGGGAATGGAGGTGCTGCAATATTTGAGGAGAAAATGACAAATAATTTTTCAAAATTGATGAAATATATAAGTTGATAAGTAAAGGAAGTCAATATACAATTAGCAAGGTAAGTAAAACGAAATCCACAAAGATACACGTTGTAGTGAAATTGTAGACCATAAAAGAAAAAGAAGATATTAAAAAGTAACCTGAAAAAAAGGAGTGATGATTAGCCTCTCAACAGTAACAATAGAAAGCAAAAGAAATGAGAATAATATATTCAGCAGAACTATCCTTTCAGAAATAATAAGAAAATAAAGACATTTTAAGTTGAACAAAAACCTAGAGAGTTTGCTACCAGCAGATCTTCACCACAGGAACTTCTAAAAAATGTGCTTCAGTAAGAAAGAAAACTATGGCAAAAGGAAAGTTTAAAATGTAAAAAGAATAAATTGGTACATATGTGGATATTTCTAAGATAATATCATGTGTATGAAAAAGAGAAAGACAAGGACAAGGAGGAACAAGAGAAGAAAGAATAAAGGGGAGGAAGAGAAGGAGATTTAATTTATAGTGTTTAAAAAATAAAATATAGAACTAGAGTTTTTGCTTCCAATGGCACTTGAATCAGAAGTGGGTAGCTGATTGGAAAGTGTTCTAAGATCCTTGTATATTTTTAGGAGAGCATTGAAATTATGGACTAAGTGTATTAGTTCATTTTGCATTGCTATAAAAGAATACCTGGGGCTGGGTAATTTGTAAAGAAAAGAGGTTTATTAGGCTCACTGTTCTGCAGACCATACAAGAATCATTATGCCAGCATCTGCTTCTGGAGAGGTCCTCAGGGAGTTTCTAATCAAGCCAAAGGGGGAGCTGGCATGTCACATGGGGAGAGCAGGAACAAGAGGAAGAGGAGGATGTGCCAGTCTCTAGCTCTTGTGTGAGCTAACACAGAAAAGACTCACTCATCACCATGGGGGAAGGTCCCAAGCCATTCATGAGAGACCTGCCTCCCTGACCCAAACCCTTCCCACCAGGCCCTACCTCCAACAGTAGGGATCAGATTTCAGCACGAGATTTGGAAGGGCCAAACATCCAAACCATATCACTTACTTTAAACTTATTTAAATGTAACATGTATGATAAAATTTCAACATTACTTACTAAAAGAAAATAATTATTTTTAACTAGTACAGGGGAAACATTTGGTTAAGAAAAACATTTAACCAAGAAAACAGAATTAATTTTTAAAAGGCAAGGGAAGAAAGAAGCAAGAGTGAAATAAGGGTAAATTTTACATTGATAGAAACAAGTCCAAATATATCAATAATCACAACAAATGTAAATGGATTAAACACCAGTTTTTAAAATCAGGGTTTTTTTTTTAATCTACCTATACTGTTTATAATAATCAAACTTAAAAATGTGGAAAGGTTAAAAAAGGAAATACCAGGCAAATACAAAAATAATGCAGATGCTACTACATTATTATTAGATGAAGTAGAATGTAAGACAAGGAGAATGAAGAAGGGTACCATATAATGATTAAAGTTTTTAATTCATTATGTGATTATAACAATTTTAAACTGGGATGTACATAATAAAATTGCCTCAAAACAATTATAGAATATTTTAGCACACCTCTAGTAATTATTGATGATTTAGAAGATAGCAAATTAATATAAAGAATATTTAAACAATTTACATAGCAAGATTTCTATAATTAAGATATTTAGAATTATGCACCTAACAACTAAAGACAATCTCACAAGCGATGTTTCTAAAAATTAAGAGACTTAGCCACACAGCAAGTCTCACCACATCTCAAAAGTCAGTCTCACAAAGACCATATTCTCTTGCAATAATACTGTCAAAAAGTAAAGAAACAATAATACAAATTTGATGAAAGACTTCCAACTACACATTCAAGAAATCCTATGAATCCTAATCAGAAATAACTACAAAGAAAACTTAGTACATCAGAGTAAAACAGCTGAAAACCAAAGACAAAAAGCAAATTTTAAAAGCAACTGGAAAAAATATATTATCTTCAAAGGGGCAACTGTAAGATAAGCGGCCATCTTCTCAACAGAAACCATGAAAGTCAGAAGACAATGTGCTAAAAGAAAATAACAATAATGTAGCATTTCGTATTCACCAAAAATGTCCTTCAAATATATTAATAAAAGCAAAATAAACATTGTTTCAGCAGAACTACATTACAGGACATGCTAAAGGGTGTTCTTCAGACAGAAGGCAAATGCTCAGTGGTCTCAGATGGAAACTGAAAGTTACAAAAAGAAAAAAGAATAACAGGATAATATGTGGGTAAATATAAATGAATATTTACTATGTAAAACAATAAGAATATTGCCTTGTAGCAGTGGTCCCCAACCTTTTTGGCACCAGGTGCCAGTTTCATGGAAGACAATTTTTCCACCTACTGGGGGCAGAGGGGATGTCGAGCAATGGGGAGCAGCTGTAAATACAGATGAAGCTGCACTTGCTCACCCACCCTGCACCTCCTGCTGTGCAGCCTGATTCCTAACAGGCCATGGAGGTTGGGGACAGCAGCCTTGTGGAATCTAGATGTACAAGTACATATAACAGCAATATACAGGCCGGGCGCAGTGGCTCATGCCTGTAATCCTAGCACTCTGGGAGGCCGAAGTGGGCGGATAGCTCAAGGTCAGGAGTTCGAAACCAGCCTGAGCAAGAGCGAGACCCCGTCTCTTCTATAAATAGAAAGAAATTAATTGGCCAAGTAATATATATAGAAAAAATTAGCCAGGCATGGTGGCGCATGCCTGTAGTCCCAGCTACTCGGGAGGCTGAGGCAGCAGGATTGCTTGAGCCCAGGAGTTTGAGGTTGCTGTGAGCTAGGCTGACACCCCGGCACTCACTCTAGCCTGGGCAACAAAGTGAGACCCTGTCTCAAAAAAAATAAAAATAAAAAAAACAGCAATATACAGAAGTCAAGCAAAAGGTAAGCAGAGTCAAAGCGCCCTAAAGTCTTTTTACCTAGTACAGTTGTTCTCACAGTGTAGTCTCCAGGTTAGCAGGACCAGCATCACTTAGGAAATTATTGGAAATGCAAATTCTCTGTCCTCACCCTAGACCTACCGAATTAGAAACCCCTGATGATCAGACACAGCAATCTGTGCTTTAGCAAATCCTTAAGACATCTCTGATGCATGGTCGAGTTTGAGAACCACTGGCTTAGGAAATAACAAATCTACTAATTTACATAGACAGTCAATAAATTGAGTAACATGCTGCCATCTCTAGGGTAACCACTAAAAGAATAATAAAAGAATACATAATTAGTAAACTAATAAAGAGGGGAATTGAATAATAAAAAATGCTTAATCAAAATAAAGGGCAATATCTTTGACAACTGAAAAAAGCAACACAATGGAGAAAGGACAGTTGTTTCAACAAATGGTACTGGGACAATTGGATTTATTTATGCAAAAATTCAGAAAAAAATCTTGACACAGACTTTACATCTTTCACAAAATTCAATTCAAAGTAGATCATAGGGCCAGGTGAGGTGGCTCCTAGTGTAATCCTAGCACTCTGGAAGGCCAAGGCAGGAGGATCTCTCAAGGTGAGGAGTTCAAGACCAGCCTGAGCAAGAGTGAGACCCCATCTCTACTACAAATAGAAAGAAATTATCTGGACAACTAAAAATATATATAGAAAAAATTAGCTGGGCATGGTGGTGCATGCCTGTAGTCCCAGCTACTTGGGAGGCTGAGGCAGAAGGATTGATTGAACCCAGGAGTTTGAGGTTGCTGTGAGCTAGGCTGACGCCACAGCACTCTAGCCCAGGCAACAGAGGCATTTATCTGTCTCTAAATAAATAAATAAACAAAGTAGATCATAGACCTAAATATAAAAACACAAAACTGTAAAATTTCTTGAAGATGGCATGGAAGAAAATATAAGTAACTTTGGGTTTGGTAATGTGTTTTCAGATACAACACTAAAAGCACAAATCATGGGGGGAAGAGAAACTAGTGAGTTAGACTTTATTAAAATTAAAAACTTCCAGCCTGGCGGGGTGACTCACGCCTGTAATCCTAGCACTCTGGGAGGCTGAGGTGGGAGGATCGCTCAAGGTCAGGAGTTCGAAACCAACCTGAGCAAGAGCAAGACCCTGTCTCTACTATAAATAGAAAGAAATTAATTGGCCAACTAAAAATATATAGAACAAGTTAGCTGGACATGGTGGCGCATGCCTGTAGTCCCAGGTACTCAGGAGGCTGAGGCAGGAGGATCGCCTGAGCCCAGGAGTTTGAGGTTGCTGTAAGCTAAGCTAATGCCATGGCACTCTAGCCCAGCCAACAGAGTGAGACTCTGTCTCAAAACAACAAAAAAAAAACTTCCGTTCTTCAAAGGACACTTTGCTTTGAAATTAATGACAGCTGTAAGACTCAAGACAAAAGAAACTATATATAAGTACTCTAGTCAATAAAGTTTTATCCCATGGAGGTGTAGGCTAACAGTTCTAATACCTCCTGATACTACTATACATGTATACAGGAATTGAACAATTAAGTAAATGGGTAGCAGATAGTAAGCAGTAGTTTTCTCATTTTTGAAGTTGGAATTTATAGATAAGGAAATGGAGAAAGCTAGGATGATACATGTGGTAATGGATTAGAGTTAGAGACATTAGTAAGAATAATTGGCAGTATAGATACAGATGTTGTATATGGAAATATTTATAAATATGTGTACATACACAAGTCAGTATATTGACATATATGTCTTTGCTCTATCAGGTGAGAGGGCCTAAAACAAAACAACATCCCAATAGCAATGAACACACCTAGCACCTGGTTTTTAATACATTCTCCACATAAAAGAACCAGGCCCCTTGGAGAAATAGCTGACTAGGACTGGGGCAGGAAATATGCAAGATAAGCCTGGAGCATCTTGTAGTGTCAGAAAATAAGGAAGTGCTCACACACACACACACACACACATATTGATGGGGATATCTCAAAGGGTCTCCAAAACCAAATGAAAGGGGGCTCCCAATGGCCAAAGCTAGAAAAATTTAAGCAACAAAATAAAGTAGTATTGAATTATAGCTCAAAGTATAAAATACATATCTATGAGTCCATACTTGATATAAATACATGGCTGAATAAGTTAATAAGTACTAAAAAAGATACAAATAGCCAGTGCAAAAGAATTTCAAGTAAATTATGTAAATACTTTACCCTAAAAGAGGGGGGACATAAATTCCCACTTTTTAAGGGCTATAATTTAATATAAGGAACTTCCTTCCAAAGATTACAGTGTAGAAAGGAGGGAAGGGGGGAGAAGAGTGTTTTTACAGGCGCGGTGGCTCAAGCCTGTAATCCTAGCTCTCTGGGAGGCCGAGGTGGGCGGATCATTTGAGCTCAGGAGTTCGAGACCAGCCTGAGCAAGAGCGAGACCCCATCTCTACTATAAAATAGAAAGAAATTAATTGGCCTGCTAACATATATATAGAAAAAATTAGCCAGGCATGGTGGCGCATGCCTGTAGTCCCAGCTACTTGGGAGGCTGAGGCAGCAGGATTGCTTGAGCCCAGGAGTTTGAGGTTGCTGTGAGCTAGGCTGACGCCACGGCACTCACTCTAGCCTGGGCAACAAAGTGAGACTCTGTCTCAAAAAAAAAAAAGAGTGTTTTTACAATGGAGAAAAACTTGACAAATACTACCTCAACCAGGTGACCAAGGTCAACATCAATAGTTGTAAATTACATTGATAGTCTTGACATTATATGATGAAAATGGCACTTTTCCTCCATGATCTTCTCCCAAAAAACCCATAACCCTTCTAATCATGAGAAAAACATCTGTCAGCCTAAATAACAGAGAGGGAGACTCTCTAAAAGAAGACGATGTTTATTTAGAAATAAGCATTGCAATAGGAATATGCACACCATAGTAAACTACATGCACATTCAGGGATATAAAGGAAGACAAAGGTTTTTAAACAAAGAGGATTACATAATTGTTTTGAGATAATTACCCTTGGCTATAAAAATCAATGAAAAGGATGGCACCAGTCTGAGGTTGGACAGGCAGATGCTGGGCAGATATCCTCATAGAAGTACCTTTTTTGTGGAAGGCTGCAATGGCCTTTGTGTAAGGTTGTCGTTTTTACAGAGTCTTTTGTGACAGTTCTTGTTATCTGGCATTTGTGCATGAGAACCCTCCCTTTATGGCATTCCCTGGCTCTATTTCTCAGGGTTTTGTTTTTTTTTTTAACACATTTTGATTCTGACAACTTTCACATATTTATTAGATGTGTGAAATTCACTCCAATTCTATTGGAATACAAATTCCAATGGAGGAACATCCTGCAATATACCTGACTAGTGTGCCTCAAAACTGTTAAGGTCATTAAAAGCAAGGAAAGTCAAAAGGAATAGGAGGCATGACTACTAAATGTAATGTGTCATCCTGGATGAGATCCTGGAACAGAAAAATGAAATTAGGTAAAAAGTAAGGATATTTGAATAAACTATGGACTTTAATTAGTAGTAATATGTCAATACTTACTTATCCATTATAACAAACATAACAATTAATATAAAATGTTAATAATAGGAGAAACTGGGGAGTACATAAGAACTCTGTACTATCTGCTCAATTTTTCTGTAAATCTAAAACTGTTCTAAAAATAAAGTTTAATTTTTTAAAGGCAAAATAAGAGAGAAAAATAGCATTGAAAAGATGAGAAAAGTGAAAAGCATATAGTAAGGTGGTAAACATAAATTTAATTATATCTGTAATTGCATTACATGTAAAGAGATTAAATACTTCCAATTAAAAAGCAAAGATTGTCAACCTGAATTTTCAAAAATAATTATATAATAGGCAAAAAAAAATAAAATAAAATAATTATATATTGTTTATAAAAGACAGCTTTAACAAAAGATACAAAAAGATTGAAATGAAAGAATGAGAAAAGGTATGTCATGCTAATACTAACCAAAAAAAGCTGGCATATCTTTTTCCATCCTTTTACTTTCAGTATTTCTGCATCTTTATACATAAGGTTGATATGTTTGGGATATACTATATCAGGTAAAGTAGGATGTAAGACAAGAAACATTACTGAAAATAAAATGAACATTTCACAGTAAGGAAAAAATCAATTCACCAGGAAGATATGCTAATTTGAAATCTTCATCCAATAACATAGCCTCAATATGTATAAAGCTATAATCATAGCCTCAATATGTATAAAGCATACAAAAGAAATAAACAAATATGAAATCAGTGGGAGTTTTTAAAAATATCTATCTTGTTATCGATAGAGTAAAAGAGGAGATATCACTACAAATACTACAGACATTTAAAAATTAATTTAAAAGATACAATAAATAACTTATGCCAAAAAATTTGACAATTTGGATGCCATGGACAAATATCTTAGAAAATATAACTTGCCAAAAGTGACACAAGAATAAATAGAAAAATATTTTTGTGTATGAAGTTTTTTTTACTTATTCAATTTCTTTAATAGATGCAAGATTATTTGAGCTATTTGCATCTTCTTTCATGAGCTTTGAACTTTTATGCTTTCAGGGAATTTGCCTATTTCACTTAAGTTGTCAAATTTCTGAGCCTAAATTTTCAAAACATCCCATTTATTATCCTTTTAATGCCTGTAGGGTTGGTAGTAATGTTCCTTTTTCATAGCTGGCATTAGTCATTTGTGTGTTCTCTTTTTTTTTTTTTTTCTCAGTCTGGCAAGATGTTTATCAGTTTTACTGATCTCCTCAAATAACCAGCTTTTGATTTCACTGATTTTCTCTATTGTTTTTCTGTTTCTTATTTCACAGATTTTTGTTCTTATCTTTATTGTTTTCCCTTATTCTGTTTACTTTGGGCTTAATTTGTTCTTTTTCTAGATTTTTAAGGTAAGAGTTAATAAAGAACACCTATAAAAACTTAAAATTAGGCCAGGCGCGGTGGCTCACGCCTGTAATCCTAGCACTCTGGGAGGCCGAGGTGGGCGGATTACTTGAGGTCAGGAGTTCCAAACCAGCCTGAGCAAGAGTGAGACCCCGTCTCTACTAAAAATAGAAAGAAATTAATTGGCCAACTAATATATATATAGAAAAAATTAGCCAGGCATGGTGCCACATGCCTGTAGTCCCAGCTACTTGGGAGGCTGAGGAAGCAGGATTGCTTGGGCCCAGGAGTTTGGGGTTGCTGTGAGCTAGGCTGATGCTACGGCACTCACTCTAGCCTGGGCAACAAAGCAAGACTCTGTCTCAAAAAAAAAAAAAAAACTTAAAATTAATATCATACTTACTGATAAAAGACTGAGTGCTTTTCCTCTAAAATCAGTAACAGTACAAGGATATCCACTCTCACTGTTGCTATTTCATATCATAATGAAGATCCAGTGAAATAAAGCAAGAAAAAAGAAACAAAAGGCATGCAAATTGGAAGTGAAGAAATAAACTTGTCTTTATTTGCAGAAGCTACAATTTTCTACATAGAAATTATAAAGAATCTACCAAAAAAAAAAGACAAGAAACCATGAGTTTAGCATGGCTTCAGGATACAAGGTTAATATAAAACATATCAGCTATAATTCTATATACTAGCAGTGAAGAATTGGAAATTGAAATTTAAAAGCATAACTACTTAGCATCAAAAAACATGAAATACTTAGGGATAAATCTAACAAAATAGCATAAAAACTATACACAGAAAAGTATAAAATGTTGCTAATAAAAATTTAAGAGCTAAATAACTATGCTGAATTCACAGACCAGAATATTCTATATTGTTCAGGTATAAATCCTTGCCAAATACATCTACAGAATCAATGCATTCCCAGTAAATATCCCAGTAGGTATTTTCTAGAAATAGACAAGTTAATTTCAAAAATTTATATGGAAATAAAAAACCCAGAATAGCCCATCAGGCACCCACTGAGTCCCTATACTTAAGTTTCATACTAGCTTTAGGATTTCAGAATTTTAGGATTTAGGATTCAGAATTTTCTCCTAACTAAATCTATTCACCCTGTACTCATTGCTTGATCTATTTTTCATGGAATGATTGTATGTTCTTTAAACTACATACAATCACATTTTATTAACAGTAATGGCTTACATAAATACATTCAACTAGAATAACTTTCAGTTCTTGATTGGCTTGTTGGGAAGAATCAAGAAATTCAAATATCAAGGTATGAATTTACCATATAACCCTTTTTCTAGAAAATAAAAGTGTGAATCTGTATTTCCTTACTTGCAAGCAGTAGAAGTAATGAGTATATTCTCTTCCATACTTTTCAAAGCAGCTTCTGTCACTAACATCTGCTCCTCTTTATATGATGTTTAAGTGAAGACATATGCCAGCATTTTTAAGCTTTATCAAAAAAAAAAAAGATAGGTAGAGCATGTGTGAACCAAAATCTTAAAATATGAATATCAAGACCCTATTTTTAAGGCACTACCTATCTCATAGTTTATCAAGCATTTGCCTCTAGTTTTGGCTTTATCTGTTTCTGTATACATTTCTGTAAAATAAGTAACCAAAATCCATGTCCATTGGCCTCCTCATTCTTTACATTCTGCCACCACTTGCTTGACCCAGTCATCTCCCACATCCTGTGTGTGGCACGTCTCCAAAGCCTCCCAGAAATTCAGGGTTGATTTCTGCTGCACCTATTTCATTAGCTCATTTTGCAAGTTTCTGGGTCAATGCAGATGATCACAAAGCCCGCTTGGCCAAGGGATGGAAATCAATAAGGAGGGAGACAGCAGGAACGACAGGGGTCGAGTTCAGAAACCTTGCCACACAGTGCGCTGGCTTTGTTGAGCTTCATGGCACAGGCCCATGTTCTGTAAACTTTTCATCTGCACACAAATTGCATTTCACAGCGATACTAAAAGGGTGGGTTACTGATGCTGCTTGTGGGAGGTATGTGCACAAATCCTGTTATCAGATAATGGGATTACCATGCATGCCTCCTGAGCATGCTTTGAAAGTTTACTCCTAAATCTACATATACAGCCACAGGCCAGCCATTTTATAGCACAACAAACAAAATCGCTGCCAAATCATTTTTCTAGTCACTATTATTGTCATTGTCGTTCCTGGCATCACTTCTGAGGTGAGCAGCGGCAACATCCATATCAAGGTGAGCACTATTTTCTTCCCTCCCATATCCACAATGTCACACCCCACCCACACCACGTAACACCAAAATGTTTCTTAGTATTTGTTCTGAAATCCACAGAAAATGATAGCCCGTGAGTAAATTAAGAAGAAAAATCAATGAAGAGAAAAGAAAATACCAGGTATTTTAGCAACATCCATGAAATGTCTTCTACAAAACTTATAACCAAAAACCTTCTCTTAATGGTCATTTACCATTGATACTGTCATTGGCTTTCATTTAACCTTTCTCTTAGTCTTAGGTTATGGATAGCACAGGGGCAGGTTCAAGCCTCCACCCAGTTTTCAAAAATTTCATGTCTATGACTTTTGCCCTCTTGTGGCTAGGAAGACCTCATACTGTGCTCCAACTTCACCTCTCCAGCTGGGGAAATTATCCTGCATGGGGAGACCAGGCCATGATCCTCAGGACTGTGGTGACTATTGATCAGCGTCCCTGACCAGCAATCAGAATTTATAGTTTATCCCTAAAATATGGATTTATTTGGAAATTATTCAAGGCATTCAAATAAATCATTTTTGTACATACATTAAAGGAATCATTTTTACTATAAATTATATGAAAAGAAGCACAATATATGTATAGATAAAATATATAATTCAGTGAGTGAAATATCTGATGGGTATATAGTCATATCTCACTGTAGTTTTTATTTGCATGATCTTTATTACTAATGAGTCTAAATGCCCTTTCATATATTTATTGACCATTTGAATTCCTTCTGTCACGCATTGCCTGTTCAAGTCTTTTCCATGTTTCTATTGGGCTGTCTTTCCCCCCACCCTTATTGAATTGTAGAAGTTCTTTTTATATTTGGGATATGAGCCCTTTATCTGTTAGATGTGTTACAAGTGTTTTCTCCCTCTCTGTGACTTTCCTTTTCCTTCTCTTAATGTGTCTTCTGACATATGTAATAAAATTTAAGAATCTCTTTTTTTCTGTGCCTTATTGAAATGTATCTTTCTCTGGCCCATGGGCATAAAGGTATTCTTTTAAATTACCTCCAAAACCTTTATTGTTTTGCATTTGACATTAAGATCTACTTTCCACCTAAAACTGACTTTTGTCATGTGTAGATTATAGATCCAGTTTATTTCTTTTTTTTTCCCCTTTTTTCTTTTTCTTTTTTGTAATTTATGATTCATCTGTCCTAGCACCTTTTATTAAAAAGACAAAAAGATAGTCCTTTCCCTGTACTTTTGCATTGCCTCCCTCGTAATCAATATGATCAATTTGTAAGTATTTGGATGGGTCTTAAACTATCATGTTCACTTTATCTGTTTATTTATTCTTGAACAAAAATGATGCTTCATAATTACTAAAGCTTTGATATCAAATAGAGAAAGTCTTTGCACATTGGTCCTCTTCCTCAAGAGTATTTTGGTTATCCTTGGCCCTGTCCATTTTCAAATAAATTTTCAAATTAGCTTGTCAAGTTAACACACACACACAGACACACACACAGAGAAAAAGTTGCTGTTTTTGACTGGCATTACATTGAATCTATAGATTTATTTGAAGACACTCAACATTTTTTAAAATATTGAGTCATTAAATCCATAAAAAGAGCACATATATTTAAGTTGCATTTATTTTCTCTTACAAAGTTATAAAACTATAAAGTTTTCTTCATGAAAGTTCTGCACTTTTTTTAGATTTATACCTTTACATACATGACTTTTATGTTATTTTGCATGATATCTTTTATTTCATTTTCTGATATATATTTCATTTTCTGATTGGTTACTGATATACAGAAATGCAATTAATTTTTTTTTTTTTTTTTTTTTTTGAGACAGAGTCTGGCTTTGTTGCCCAGGCTAGAGTGAGTGCCATGGTGTCAGCCTAGCTCACAGCAACCTCAAACTCCTGGGCTCAAGCAATCCTGCTGCCTCAGCCTCCCAAGTAGCTGGGACTACAGGCATGCACCACCATGCCCGGCTAATTTTTTCTATGTATATTAGTTGGCCAATTAATTTCTTTCTATTTATAGTAGAGACGGGGTCTCACTCTTGCTCAGGCTGGTTTCGAACTCCTGACCTCAAGCAATCTGCCCACCTCGGCCTCCCAGAGAGCTAGGATTACAGGCGTGAGCCACTGCGCCCAGCCAGAAATGCAATTAATTTTTATACTGAATTTTGTACCCACTGCCGAATTTGGTTATTCAAATAATGTATTTATAGGTTCTTTTGGATTTTCTTTTTTTCTTTTCTCTTTTTATTTCAAAATATTAGGGCGTACAAATGTTTGTGGGTACATGGATCACTTTTGTAATGCTTGAGTCATGGCTGCAGGCGTGCCCATGTCCCAGATAGTGTTCATTATACCCGTTAGGTGAGGAAAGCCACCAGGGAGGGGCGGAAGTGGCCCCACCCAGCCAAAAAGTCTGCTTGCGTGGGTCGGCCCATCTGAAATTCACAGTCTGCCGTCAGGTGTGAGTTTCACTGTTCTCCCCCTTCCCCTGCTCTGTGTTCTCCCTCTGGCATCTGCCAGCAACCAGGAGCTCAAACTAGCTGAGCTCCCCCATGATGGCACTTCAGGCCAGGATCTTCCCTGTCCAGGATCCCACCCTGGGCTGACAGCATGGCCTTCCTGTGGGGGGAGGGGTGCTCCAAGAGTGTGCTGGGTTTCAGATCCACACTGCATTCTCCTCACAGTTCTGCCCAGGCAGAAGTAATCCCGAGATTAGTTCACAAATCTCCCCTTCATGCCCCCGAGCAACATGGTTGAGCCCTGGGGGTACAGGATCTGGCCTGCGGGCCTGTCCCTGGGTCCCTGATCATCAATCCCGGACCGTGCCAGTAAGAAGCATGCTAGTTCTGAGCTGCCTGTGGGGTGCTCAAGCAGGTATGATGTCCCTCTGCTTTGGGGTGTGCCCTGCTCTGACGGAGCAGCCAGGCGAGCAGCACCGGGGACAGCCGGTGAGCAGGGAGTTGACAGTGCGAGCACTCCTTAGTCTGCTGCGGGTCTTTAAGAGGAAAAGTTTGAGCCCCTCTGTGTAAGCCTGGTGTGGTGGGTGCACCAACAGGAGGAAAGCAGAAGCCCCTGAGAGCCCTAGCCCAATTGTCTTTCTCAGCAGCCAGCATCCTGGGGAGGGGAAGAGGAGGAAAAGAGTCTTATTGGAGGAGAGCTGGCACTCTAGTCTTCTCTTTCCCTGTCTCTGGATGGCAGGCCGCCCAGAATGTCCAGGCTCTGGTGACACGGAAAACATGGGTGCCAGGAGGGGACCGCTTGCTTCCTCTCTGCATCCCCCTTGCTGTAATGCCCCGGGGGCCCACGAGCTTCTGGGCCCTGCACGCTGATGTCTGCTGTCCAGGCCTCACTTGGTGCTCGGCACCCTCCTGTCATCCGGCACTGGTTGCATGATCCTGATTGGGTAATTTTTGAATCCCACTGTTGCCGATTGGATGTTAAAGCTTGTTGTTGATTGAATGTTAAAGTTTGTTGCTGATTAGATGTTAAAGCTTGTTACTGATTGGATGTTAAAGCTTGTTCCTGATTGGATGTTTAAGCTTGTAGTTGATTGGACACTTTTTGAGTCCTACCAAGGGTATAAAGGCAGGAGGAAACAAGGAAGGCAGTGGTCAGAAGATCAGAAGACAGGAAGAGAGTTGTAACATTAGGTGTGCTGAACCTGCCAGAGGAATAAAGGCTGTTCTCCGACTCTTTATGTGCCCATCGGGTCTTCCAGTGGGTCAAAAGCTGTAACACTAGCTGTATGCTTGCTGGAACACTGGGGCCAGCCACTGCTGGGCTAGAGTTGGGAAATGTTTGTGTTGGAATGAGTGAGACAACAACTGAGGGGCTGAAGCCCCATAGGGAGGACAAAGGCGCATGGTGGATGGAGAAGCAATATCTGTCATCTCAGCTTGGGTTTGTGGTGACAGGAAGCACCCTAAGGGGCTGGCAGCCTGGTGCTTTGTCCTCAAGAAGATCCCGGTTCACTGGTGGCAACACCTTTGGGGCTCATGAGGGCAGACAGGCTCTCCAGCAGCTCAAGAGCCTGCTGACTGGCAGGGATGTGAGGGAGGGAGAAGCAAATGCCCGGCAACTGCCCTCTTCACTGGACTGCAGGCCTCTCGGGGGCTGAGCTCTGCCAGTGTCTTGCTCCTTCTTGTTCTGCTCCACAACTTCTTCCCATGGAATCTCTGGTAGGTTCTGGCACTTTTCCCTTGGAATTACATCCGATCTATGTTTGTTTGTTTTTTCTTTTTCATCTAAAACTTTTCCTTCTTTCTGAGATGATCTGGCAGCTGGTGTCTCTCGTCAGCCATCTTTAAAGTACCAACTATAATATTTTGCATTTTCTATATCACTAGCATATCATCTCTACACAATGACAGTTTTGTTTCTTTCCTTCAAATCCTTACACTTCTTATTTCTTTTTCTTATCTTACAGCTCTGAGACTCAGCTACAATTCTGAATGGAAATAGTAATAATGGGCATCCTTGTATGTTTTCTGATTCTCCCATTTGTACTCAGGGGACTTTTTTCCCCCCCTTTTTTAAGGCCCTTACCTTATCATTGCGTGGGATTTTAATTTACAGAGGTGACTGAGTGATAACATGGAGAGGTTAATTCCATTAAAGGAGAGGACATTTCCCAATAGGTAGGGACAGCCACCACATACAGAGCCACATGGGGAGCACAGAGTTTTGTCAGGGGGCAGCTGCAGAAGCAAGGGGAATGCCTAGGCCAGTGCCTTTATTGGGGTTTCCTTAGGAAAGCAAGGTAAGGCAGAGTGAACAATTCAGGATTGGCAAATTTGAACAATAAAAGGCAGGCTTTGGGCAGTGGGGGGCTCTCTAGCTGCCTGGTGCCTGGCCCTGGGTTGATTTAGGGCTGGGGAAGCTTTGGCTTGGTGTGTGAGAGTTAGATAAAGGGAGAGGTTGGCTTGCATATCAGAGGCATGCTCCCAAGTTGTTGAAATTAGCAAATCCTGGAAGGGCAGTTTCACCCCAGCCAGCAAGATTTTTAAGATGTCAATACATCATAAGATACAGAAAATAAAAACCTGATTAACATGCTGATCTAAAGGAGAAATCTTCCAATATTCCATTAGTTTTTTGTTTTATTTTGTTTTAGATATTCTTTACCCTAAAAAAGCTCCCTTCTATTCCTCATTTTCCAACCGTATTTTTCCTAATTATGAACAGATATAAACTTTTATTGAGTATTTTTTCTGAATCAATTTATGACTTTCCTCATATAACCTGTTGATATGAATACTCACATTTATTAAGCTTTTAATGTGAAACTATATTTTTATTTCCTAGAATAAACTCAGCTTGGTCATGGTGTATTTTTTTTATATATTGTTGGATTTGGTTTGTTAACATTTTATTAGAATTTTTACAACTGTATTCATAAGTGATTTAGTTTGTGGTTTTTCTTTTTGTTTTTCTTTTTTCTGTGCTGTCTCTGTTGGATATTGGTACAAGTTTATCTTAGCCTCCTGAAACTAGTTGAAAAGTGTACTTCCTTCTTCTAGACCAAGAAAGAGCCCTTAGAATATTAGCATTTTTTTCCTTTTTTGGTAGTACTCTCTAGTTAAGCCAATCAGACCTAGAATCTTCTTTGCAGCAAGAATTTTAATTAGGGATTTCATTTCTTTAATAGTTATAGAAGTATTTAGATTTTCTATTTCTTTTTTGTTATCAGTTTTGATAGGTTGGCAAGTTTGTGTCAGTTTTGGTAAGTTTGTTATTTTTCTAGGAATCTGAACATTTCATCTAAATTTTCAATTTTTTTGGCATAAGGTTGCTCTTATAATCTTTTCGATGCCTGCATGATTGGCAGTTTTTCATTTCTGATATTGTTTATTTGTTCCTTCTCTGTTTTTTCCTTGATAAATAAGTAGACGTTAATCAATTGTATTAGTCTTTTCAGATAACTACCTTTTGGCTTTGTTAATCCTTTCTGTTGAATGTTTGTTTTCTATTTCATTAATTTATGTTCTCGTCTGTTTTATCTCCTCCCTTCTAATTTCTGTAGGTTCACTTTTCATTTTCTTTTCTAACTTTTTGAAATTGATGTATAGCTAAATAATTTTCAGCCTTTTTTCTTTCTTAATATATACATTTAAGGCAATCATTTTTCTGCTAAGCACTGATCTAACCCCATCTTCGAAAACTTAATTTGTAGTATCTTCACTGTTATTCAAGCAAGAATATTTTCTAAATTATCTTGTAATTTCTCCTTAGTCCTATGGATTATTTAGAAACATATTGGTTAAATTTTAAACAAATGGGGATTTTAAAATTTATCTTTTTGTTATTGCTTTATCTAATACATTGTATTAGAGAACATACTCTTTATTATTTCAGTTCTTTTAAGTTTGTTAAAACTTTTTTACAGTTTCCATATATTGTCAATTTTTATAAATATTCTGCATGACTTTGAAAAGAATATGCAATATTCAGCAGTTTGATACAGTAAATGTGTCTGGTCCAATGTGCTAATCATATTGCTCAAATCATTTCTATACCTCCTGATTGTCTTCTTGCTTTATCAATGAGTTAAAAAGATGTATTGAAATCTTCCCTATGATGGTGAATTTATTTCTCCTTGTAGTTCTTCCTGGTTTTGTTCTCTATATATTTATGTCATTAAAAATATGCAAATGTAGAATTGCCATATCTTTCTGAGGAGCTTAACTTTTTATCTTTATGAAGTAAAGCCCTTTAACTCTGCTAATGCTTTTTTCTTAAATTCTATTTTGTCTGATATTACTGTTAGCTGCTCCAGTTTTAAAATAAATTTGGGACAGAAGAGAAGTTAGTATCTTAATTTCTGTCTTTACTTATCCTTATCATCTTTATCTTTTAGGTATATCGCTTGAAAAAAATTTATATATATCCAGTCATACATACAATTTTTTCACTGGAGCATTTAGTCCATTTGTAATTAATGTAATTACTGGTATCTTAGAGTTATGTTTATCATCTTGCTGTATGCCTTGTTTGTCCACTGGCTTTATGTTCCTTTTCTTTCTTTCTTCTCTTTCCTTCTTGTGTAGCGATTGCTTGGGGGTTTTTTTGGCTGGTTTTTATTATGATATTTTCTCTGTACATACATACATACTCTTTCAGAATTTTTTTCTTTAGTGATTACCCTAGAGCTTATAAAATGGATCCTTAACTTATAAAGTCTAATGTAAATTGAAAAGTTATTTGTAGAAGTAATTTAATGGCAAGAATAACATTATAATCTTCCAGGTGTCATTTTTATTTGCTTCATTCAGGCACCCGGAGGCACTAGCAGTTAGGATCACCTTGCTTGGGATTCTCCAGGCCACCCATATGATAGAAATGTATAAACCCTGCATGATCTGATCTACTTCCAGTTCATTTTCATTGCTATGCTCCCAGTCCAAGTAGGAGCAGAGTGTTATTTATCAAGAGACATATACTTTGCATGCCCTGGACCCCTAGGTCAGGCACCCCTAGGTCAGTGGGACCTCAGCTCAGCCTCACAGCTGCCTCTGAATCAGCAGCAAAAGTGATCAAGTGATGTATTCACATCCTGAGCTCCCACCCCCTGCTAGATCTCAGTCCAATTATTGTTCACTACATTGTTTGCTCTTTGATGAATTTCAGAAAAAAATTTTAATATGTTTTATTCAGCTCTTTAGTTACAATTCCTCAGAGAGATGACCCTCTCAGTTTTGCCACTGAAGTTCCTGGAGCTACCTATAACCTGATTCCTCATTTAACCCGTACTTATTGAGGGCCTACTGCTTGCCTACCTTGTTCTAGGCTCTGGAGATTCTCCAGTAAAGCTCTGCCCTCAAGGAGTTGACATTCTAGCTGAAGAAAGAGATTATAAACAAGTAAACATCTGAATAGATTGAGAGAGTAAATTACACCAAATCCTGACAAAGAGCTTCTTAGGCAGATGAAACAAGTTCAGGGCCTCTCAGATAGGAGAGTGCTTAGTACTTAAAACCACAGCATGCGGCCAGAGTGCCTAGAGCAGACTGAGTGAGGGAAGAGTAGCAGAGATGAGGTCAGAATGCCCAAGGTCAGATTGTGCAGGGCCTGGCAGGGTTTTATTGTAGGTGTGATGAACAGTTCTTAGTGTAGAGAGACTTGAAATAACTTATCTTTATATTAAATTGCTCTGGTAGCTTTGTGAAAAAAAGCTTGTGGAGCTTTTCTGATTCTAATTTAACATACTCCAATACATTCTTTTTCCCTCCTAAATTAGCTACAGTTATATAACCAAAAGAAAAAAATCATAACTAATATGCCAAGAGAGGAGACTGCAGAGAAATGTGAGATATTTCATTGGATTTGGTGGAAGACAGTGAGGACCCCTATTCATATTCCAGGCTGGGAAACTAGCAGCCTTGGGTATATAGTACTCAAACCCTGCTCTCCCAGCTCTGGCCTCCCAGGAGTCTGTCCGCATTTGATACAGCTATATCTACACCAAAAGATTTGGAAAAGTGCTGCTGCCCAGCCCCAGGCTATTCTAGGAACCAGCCACGCCCCTGAAATAATCAAGGTCCTGTTTTCAACCTAGATCACCAGTTCTGATTTCTCCCTCCTTCATCCCCAGTGGGCATTTTTGTGTCCTCTGCTACCCAATGCTTCAGTTAAGGTCACCTCTGTCACCTGAGATGTCCCCAGAGTGGAAAAAGACCAGGCCATGGCGCCAGGGATAAAAGTTACAGATAGCACAAAATAGGTAACCACTGAGCAGTAGTTGAACACATAATCAGTCTTCCTGCTGCAGAGACAGAACACATTCATAGACTGGTACAAAACTTCAGAGAGCAGTTTTTGACTACTCTTGAAAAATGAAGTAGAAATAAAGCAATTATGGCATAAATAGAAAGGCAAGCATTAAAAACTTTAAGGAAAACAGTTTCCCATTCCTAGATTGTGTGTGAACACATGTTAAATATTACATATCCCAAGATGGGCCATGAAGTCAAAACAGCCATTTTATTCCCATGTATGACAACACTTCATCTCTTCAGGATCCAGCTATCTAGCTATTTCAGCTATCCAGAATACAGATATAAGAGAGATAATAAATAATAAATGACCCAAAGATTCAAATAGATTTAACAAGGCTTAAATTTTAAAGTGTCTCTTTTCTCTTAGGTTATTCACATTTCTCTCAGTTCTCTTTTATCTCAGTTCTTTTTTCTTTGAGTTATATACAACATATCGATATTAGAGGTAAGAGATGGGCTAACATAGGAAATGTGTTAATACATCAGAAGCAACCAGAAATAACTGTCTGACCTCTAGAAGCCAGAGTAAAAATTTAAAAATACAGATGCAACATCTCAAAAAACATGGCAGTTTGGGCCCATTTTGTCTATGAGCAAATGGCACCACAATTTTTAGTCAGGACATTGCAGCATTGTATAATAGCTGGAATACATAATGATTGGCCTTAAAGATCTCAACCTAAAATAATCAAAAGGGTTAGAATCTTGTTAAAAGAGAACTTATTCAAGCACAATGTTTGAGGACAGACAGACAGGAAGCACAGATTCCAAAGAATGGAAGTCAGTGTAGACATTTGAGATTGTTCATATAGACAAATTTTAGGGAAGCTTAACAGAATTACAGCATCTTTCTATATATGCATATTTATAATGATCTGATTAGTCGAGGTGGTCTTTTTCTTTCAGGAAAGGTACATTTAACATTCCATACTGAAGGTGTAATAGTCATGGGGTCTTTACACCATCTGGCCTGAGTTAGGTACAGGAATATAAAGTAGGCCGTTCATCTACAGCAAAGATCAGTGATCGGAAGAGCAGGAGGTCTGGTCTCTGGTCTCTCCTACTCATTTACAGAACAAGAACAATGAGGAAAAGAGTTAATCTATAATCTAAGAAGCAGAAGCTATATGATATCTAACTTAGGATAACATTCACATCTCTCTCCAAGGCTCAAAGTGTTTTGGGGGTTCCAACATCTTTTAAATTTTATTTTAACAAAGATCAAGATCAAGAAAAAGTTAAATTGTGAAAACGGCAAGAAATGTGTATTGCACTAGAGAAAGAGTACCACTAAAACATAATCAAGAGTTATTTTGAAAAGGGAGGGAATGTGGAAGTATAACTCACTTACGCAGACCACTGTTTTTACTACAGTAATGTTTTCTTCTCTTCACGTGGTGATTAGATAAGCTCTAAGAGACTATATGATTGTGTGATTAAGAACCAGGGCTTTGAAATCAGACAGATCTAGACTCAGCTATGTAACAGCTGTGTAATCTTGAGCAAGTCACTTAACTTTCCCAAGCTTAGGTTCCTGATCTCTAAAGTGAGGTAATCAGTACCTCCCTGAAAAGGTCAGTGTGAGGATTAAATAAGAGGAAGTGTGTGAGGCACTTACTCCACACAGTAATTGCTCAATAAATGGAAACTATTCTATTAAATATCTCAAATGCTAGAGACAATAATGCTTAATGACTATGGACTCATACATAGGTTCAAAGTTCAAATCTTGGCTTAGCTACTTACCTAACTGTGTGACCTTGAGCAAGTTACTAAACCACTCTGGGCCTCCATTTCCTGGTCTACAAAATGGAAAGTATAACTGTACCTACCTCATAGAGTTGTGGAGATAAAGTGAGTTAATGCATAAAAAGTGCTTATATCAGGGCCCAGCACTTAGTAAGCACCCAAGTATGTGTTGACTATTATTGTTATTAATGACTGACCATACCATTGTTATGAAGTACTTTTCCTCCTTTAATTTAGTCATAACTTCCTTGCTCTGTCCTCCCTTGGCAATTATGTCACATACAAAGTGCTTTTATGTGCATCATCCCAGAGGAGTCTTAGTATATCCTATGTATAAAATATAAACAGAAGGAGAACCTGATACAAACATATATAAAGTCACACAAATATTTTCCCTAACAAGTATTAACTGCATCATGAATCCTAATATTAAACAATATAAGTATCACATCACATAACAGTACATTTGAAAAAGGAAAGAAATTAATGTGTATGGTCAGAAAAACAGGTTCCTGATCTCTCTAATTCCTGGAGGGTATAGTTACTGAGTCTAGTCCAATGAAATCAGTTTAAATAGATGCAATTCCTCCAATTAAGCATAAGGTGGTGCCAAAGGATGTTTTAATCTGTGGTTCTACACATTGGACAAGATGTTCCAGCTAGCCAGAAAGTCTGGGAATTCAAGCAGGACCTTCTATGTTAACTGGATATCCCGAAAGGCCTGGGCTGTTTGCAACTTCCTAGAACCTTCTCTGCCCAAACTGATGAAATTGTTTCATCTTGAGTAAGACCAGAAAAGTTACTTTGCAAAACTGTGCCTAAAAATAACCTTCTGTTGTACTGATATTACTCAGGGCACATAGTTTTGACACCTGCCAGGAAGCTGTGCTATTTTCCGCTTCTTTTGTTTCATTTCTGGTGAACAAAAGTAACGCATATAGAATGTAGGAAAGCCATCAAATTTAAAATACTATGAAAAATAATCCTGCATAATACTACAACCCAGAGATAAACATTAACTTCTCCCCAAAATTTCAGCCTCCTAAATTCCCTATACTAGCTTTCTATACTCTGTTTCTTAATTTCAGTTTACCAAATCTTCTGCCACTATTTTCTAGTGGGCATATTCACCACACTTGAGGCATTGTATTCATTCCTTACAAAAAAGAATAATGACATCTACCTAGAATCATATTGTTTGAAAATGTTTAATCATTGGAGATCTGCGGCACAGAATTATGAATATATTTAACACTATTGAACTGTACATTTAAAAATGATTAAGATGGTAAATTATATGTTACTTTTCACCATAATTAATATTTTTTTTAATTATTTTCAAAAAGGAAAAGAAAAGAACCCCCCCAAAAGTGTTTAACCATTAACATTTTCATGCATTTAGTTCAGATTAATTTAAGCAGTCCTATCTACAGTACAGAGAAGCATTGGCAAATGAGCCAACAAGTAATCTCAGGCTAAGGAAAGAAATGAAATAACCTTGTGACTTTGGGACTCACTGGGCATGTGTTCCAAGGAACATACCATTCCTAGTTCTGTGGGTAACAACAGGGCAAGATAAATGTGAAGGTTAAGAGTAGACCTTCAACTTCATCTCCAGTTTCTCCAGTGAGTTGACCACAAAGTCCAAGTGACCTTGTGCACTTCTTTAGAGGCCCGATGGTAAGAAAAAATTAGAAAAGTCCTAGTCTTTGGCAACAATAAGAATTATTGGATGTCTAAGATGTGGGGAAGGCATGAGAGAAAAAGTGAACTAGTTACAGTTGGACGGAGTCTGAGACTCCATCTGGATTTCAGGATAGGGTGGAGGGGAGAGGTTTTGTATGATGGGCTTTAACAATTGGAAATCATGTCAAAGTGAGATTATGGAGTCTGCAAATCTCTAGAAGCAAACTGTATGAGTTCCAACCCTGCCACTTACTGGCTGTGTGGCTAGCTTTGCAAATAACTTCATCTTTATGTGCCCACTATCCTTTTCTATAAAGTGGGAATGATAATGGTAATAATAGTAATACTTATCTCATAGGATCGCTAAGTAAATGAAAAGAATGACATTCAGGAAACACCTAATAAACATTAGTTGTTAGTAGTGACTTTGGAAGGCCTTGAGAATCAGTCTGAAAAGTTTGGATGGTAAGCAGCAAGGAGACACACTCAGGAAGGTAGGATGAAGACAAAAGCCCAGTAGATCAGTATGTTGACACAGAGAAGACCCAGGGGAGACAAAGGAAAATGGAGACTTTCAGTAAATTGGATTTGACGCTTTGAGGATTTGGCCTGAGATAGTGGCAATAGGGAGCAATATATGTGAGAAATCGATTGGTTATTGTGAGGAACAAATGTCAGAAGGCTTAGAAGTGGCAAGAGCACCCTACTAGGAGCGAGGTGGCTTGGGCCTGGCAGTGGCTCCACTAGGTTTGGAGTCTTAGGGGAATCATGAAACCCTTTCCAGCCTCCAGTCATTCCTCTGTCAATTTGGAGAATATCTTCACTGCCTCCCTTACAGTTTGTTGGGAGAATAAAATCAATGGTTTGCATAAAAACAGTTTTAAAACAATAACGTTCTAGATGGATATTCTTAATATTTTGTTAGGAATGAATAAGATGCCTGAAAGGTGAATTTAACCAAATGGAAAATATTGACAAAAATTTCTAATAGAATAGAGAATCTGAAAGGCTAAAATTCCAGAAATGGCTTAAAGATAATTAAGTCAAATTTGGAGCTATGGAATAGAAATATTATTTAGAAGACTGAAACTAAAAAAGTGGGTTTAAAACATTTGATAGTCATCTATGTTGATATTAAGTGAAGACTTTAAACTGTGCTCTAAAAATATTTAATTATATAATCAAAATAATTCATTACAGAACAGTAATGTGGAGGGTCAAAACTATATCTTAATAAAAGGACCAACTGAAACATTAAAAGAACTAAACTTCTCTTTTAAAATTAAAAGGGTTGGCCGGGCGCAGTGGCTCATGCCTGTAACCCTAGCACTCTGGGAGGCCGAGGTGGGTGGATTGCTCAAGGTCAGGAGTTCGAAACCAGCTGAGGAAGAGCGAGACCCTGTCTCTACTATAAATAGAAAGAAATTAATTGGCCAACTAATATATATAGCAAAAATTAGCCAGGCATGGTGGCGCATGCCTGTAGTCCCAACTACTCGGGAGGCTGAGGCAGAAGGATCGCTTGAGCCCAGGAGTTTGAGGTTGCTGTGAGCTAAACTGACGCCATGGCACTCACTCTAGCCTGGGCAACAAAGCGAGACTCTGTCTCAAAAAATTTAAAAAAATTTAAAAATTTTTAAAAAATAAAATTAAAAGGGTCATGGAAAGTAAAGGTGAAAGAACAGGTCCTGAAATATGCCACTTTGGCATAAGGACGATTTTGAGCTAAATGCACTTGAAAAACACAGATGCAAGAAGGCATCTAACCTCCCCTTCTCTTCCTGAAAAGAGGAGAGTTAAAACTCCCACATGAAAGGTACACTCCTTGAACCAGGAGAAAGGAAACATTCTTTGATGGGAAGTCATAGCCAAGAGAATTCTGTACAAACAGACCTTGTTAAAATAATTCTTACCTTCCTTTAGCCTTCCCACCTAATGTAGTTACTTTCCACAATTGCCTGTCTTTGTTCTACCCAATACAAAAGCATTTGGGTTTTGCCATTACTTTGGGTCTTCATTTTCTTATGAGGGGTCCTGTGTCAAGCAAAAGTTAAATTTGTGTGCTTTTCTCCTGTTAATCTATCTTGTGTCAATTTAATCCTCAGGCCCAGCTGGGGACCTTAAGAGGGTATTGGTAAAGTTTTGCCTTCCCTACAAAAGGATTTTTTTTGTAATTCTATCATGTGTTGCCCTGAAGAGACACAATTAAAAGTAAATTGAGGCCGGGCGCCGTGGCTCACGCCTGTAATCCTAGCACTTAGGAGGCCGAGGCGGGTGGATCACTCGAGGTCAGGAGTTCGAAACCATCCTGAGCAAGAGCTGGTCTTTTAGTCTTTACTAAAAATAGAAAGAAATTAATTGACCAACTAAAAATATATATAGAAAAAATTAGCCGGGCATGATGGCGCAGGCCTGTAGTCCCAGCTACTGGGGAGGCTGAGGAAGGAGGATCGCTTAAGCCCAGGAGATTGAGGTTGCTGTGAGCTAGGCTGATGTCACGGCACTCACTCTAGCCTGGGCAACAAAGTGAGACTCTGTCTCAAAAATAAAAAATAAACGAATAGATCAATCACATACTTCTATTTCCTCTTCTAATCAAGTCCTCCTAAAATTTCACTAAGTGAAGAAAAAGATATAACTCCATGAGGACAAGAAGAATAAGAGGGGAAATATCAGTTGATGTAACAAATTTTTACAAGACAAAAGCAGATTGTCTTAGCAAAGAGGAAAGAGCTACCACAACTGTCTGTAGAAAGGAATCCCAAGGAGAAGCAAGACAATTGCTTTGCAGAACGGTTGAGAAGCAGGAACCACAGAAGATAGGACATTCTGTGAGGCCAAAAAGCAGAGAATTGGCTGAAAATGCACACATAGCACATTGGACCCCAGCCTCAATATGGCTGTGATTCAGTGTCTGTAGGTATGAGGGGGAGACAGGGTAGAGGAGACTGCCCGGGCAGGAAGCCTCAGTGTCCAAAGTCATGCTATCATATTGTTCACTAAAAAACTCGGCAGGACCTGGGCATCGAGGGTGGGGGCTCAGTGTTGAATCTTAACACTGCTGATCACGTCTCCCCAAAGGGAAGTGAGGAAGGGGGCTGAGCTTCCTCTCTGAAGCACTACCTTGGCTGCTGCCCACCCTGTGAGTACAATCCTCTCCACACACAGACCTAAAAACTGAGGAATGACACTTCCTAGACATTCAGAGGGAGGAGTAGGAGGAGGAGGCGAAGGAGAAAGAGAAAGAAGTCCTCACTGCAAAGGGCTGGAAACAGCAAAATATCATACAGTTGTTTAACATTGGTTTAAATGGACCAAAAAGTGGCAGTCAAATAACCTTTTGACTGGTTTAATTTCTCTGTATCCTGAAGTTTCCACCTCATTGCTCACAAAATAGGGGCATCCCAGAGAAGGAAGTCACCCTGATTTTTGTTTGTGACCCAAACACAAAAACTGAAACTTGGAGACAGAAAAAGAAAGCTAGGAAGCCACCACCCTTACAGCAACCCAATCAGGCACATCTGAAAGACTGAGCGGCTCTTTTTAGAAAATGAAGCAATCTCAGAAAAAGGAAAGGTAATCATCTGCTTTCCACGTTCTTCATATCCTAATAAAGGACATTAGAAAATAGTGGCCTTAGCTTCTCCCTGCAGCCCCACTCATTGCTTATGTCATCAGGCAAGTGCTGATGACAAATGCATCTTTGTGATTCATTTTTCAATAGTAAAATTCACATAATGATATGCAGAAGTGCATAGTCATTAACAGGACAAACTCTCTAAAATCAGACAGCTAGGTTCAAATTCCAATGTCCCTCTACTTATTAGCTGGATGATCTTAAGCCATTCATTACTTTATTTTTTTTTGAGACAGAGTCTCACTTTGTTGCCCAGGCTAGAGTGAGTGCCATGGCGTCAGCCTACCTCACAGCAACCTCAAACTCCTGGGCTCAAGCAATCCTACTTCCTCAGCCTCACAAGTAGCTGGGACTACAGGCATGCACCACCATGGCTGGCTAATTTTTTCTATATATATTAGTTGGCCAATTAATTTCTTTCTATTTATAGTAGAGACGGAGTCTCGCTCTTGCTCAGGCTGGTTTCGAACTCCTGACCTCGAGCAATCCACCCGCCTCGGCCTCCTAAGTGCTAGGATTACAGGCGTGAGCCACTGCATTTAGAGCTCCCCTGGATAATCCAGGATAATCTCATCTTGAGATCTTTTAACTTAATCACTTCTGCAAAATCTTTTTGCCATGTGCTATAGTTTGGATGTTTGTCCTCTGCAAATCTCATGTTGAAATGTGATCCCCAGTGTTGGAGGTGGGGCCTAATAGGAGGTGTTTGGGTCATGGGGGCTCCTGTGAATGGCCTGGTGCTGTCTTTGTGGTAATGAATGAGTTCTCGTTCTTTTAGTTCCCAGGAGAGCTGTTTGTTACAAAGAACCTGACACCTCCCTCCTCTTTCCCTTGTTTCCACCATTGCCCTGTGATCTCTGCATGCTGGCTCCCCTTCATCTTCTACCATGAGTGGAAGCCGCCTGTGGACCCCGCCAAGAGCAAATGCTGGTGCCATCCTTCTTGTACAGCCTGCAGAACCATGAGCCAAAGAAACCTCTTTTCTTTATAAATTACCCAGCCTCAGGCATTCCTTTATAGCAACACAAACCGACTAAGGTACCATGTAAAATAATATTCCCAGATTAGGACCTGGATATCTCTGGGGCCATTATATAGCCTACCACAGGTTTTATCTTCAAGATATGTTTTAGGGAAGGAGGGGAGATCCAGTGACCTTTTGCAAAACTCATCAAGTATATTGAACATAAAATGCCTCTGCCATCCTGGCTCCCCCTTATCCTACTTCACTCTGGGTTAAAACCAACTGAATAGGAAAATATCCCTATCCTGGCTACAGCAAGCCAGAAAGGAAGTTGCATGAGTCACCCAGCCCTAGCTTGGTCTTCATAAAGCCTGGGAAGGGGCCCCTGCTGGCTCTGCAGAGTCCCTGCTGCTGCTGTTCTGTGACCTGTGCCTCATCTGCCCAGCTGGGGCTATTGGCAAATGCCAGAGTGTGCAGGCAGGTGGCAGAGCTACAACAGAGAGAGGCACTGGTGGGTTTCTTCCCTCTGCAGTGCCCACCTAGAGCCCCACCAAGGCCAGCACCAGAGATTGGGAGTACATACTGTGCTCTCCTCTTCTTTGGGTGGGGGTGGGAGTATCAGGCCCTCTGTGTCAATATAGAGCTCCCTTTTAGACAACACCATCTGGCATGGTTCCCTTTCATTATTAATTGCAGTGTTTTGTTTTTGTTTTTACTTTGGCAAGGCTTATGGCCATGTAGTTCCCAAGCCATGCTTTCTCAAGTATTTCACTTGGCCATATCTTATAGACTTGGCAATACTCTCAGCAGATGTAAGGAGGTCTACAAGTGAGAGATGAGAGAAGCAAATGGAACATTTGTTGAGTGCCTGCAATGCACCAGGCACTATGTTGGGTGCTTTAATTATGTTATTTCATTTTGTTCTTACAAAAAAACACATCATACAAGTGAGGGAATTGGGGCTCAGCTAAGTTAAAGGTTAAGTTACTTTCTCAAAATCATGAAGTTGATAAGAGGAGGAGTTTGGAGTCATACTGAAGTGTGTCTGACTCCCACACCATTGTGCCACTGCACCCTTCCACCTACAGTAAGGGGAGAGGAGGGGGCATCTTACCATGGCCACGACTCGGTTTAATTTGGAGTTCCTTTGTTATCAGCAGCAGATTGTTCCCTCATTACAGGTTCATACTCCTGCTCACAAAACCAATGGCTAAATGACAAGTAAATATCACACAAGTGAGAAATTACTTAGCAAACTAAAATCTAATATATTCTGCTTTGTATGCCTAACTGATTGCCTTATGGGCCAATGGTTTCTAATATTTTATGATTATGTATCCTAGCCAGTAAAAAATTATTCACCGCATACCATCAATAAATTTGTATTCATTTTTATTAATTATATGCAGGCACCATTAATGGGAAAAAACACAAAAGTAAACATTTATAATATAATATTTTAGCAGTTAGAAGTTCTGACATTTTCTTTCCACATTTGAATGAGTAGACTTGCACTCTTTGCTATATAAACAGTCCATCTGGAAGACACTGTCATACTTAGTTATTGTTGAGATGCAAACTCACTACTATATGCCAAGACTCATTCATCAACATCTAAAAAAAACCCAGCAATGAGTATAAATACATATAATGAAAGATTACTACTTCTGTAGCCAGACAACTCAGGTGACACTGAATTCTACTAAGCATTCAAAAAAGAACTAATACTAATCCTACTTAAACTATTCCAAAAAATCAAAGAGAAGGAGATACTCCCAAACTCATTCTATGACGCCTATATCGCCCTGATACCAAAACCAGGCAAAGACACAACAAAAAAAGAAAATTATAGGCCAATATGTCTGATGAACATAGATACAAAAATTCTCAACAAAATACTAGCAAACTGAGTTCAACAGCACATTAAAAAGATTATTCGTTATGATCAAGTCAGATTCATCCCAGAAATGAAAGAATTATTCAACATATGCAAATCAATGTGATACATCATATCAACAGAATGAAGGACAAAAACTGTATGATCATTTCACTTTATGCTGAAAAGCATTTGATAAAATTCAACATCCATTTATAATAAAAACTCTCAAAAAACTGAGTATAGAAGGAATTTACCTCAACATGATAAAAGCCATGCATGACAGACCCACAGCTAGCATCACACAGAATGGAGAAAAAACTGAAAGCCTTTCCTCTAAGATCTATAACAAGACAAGGATGCCCACTTTCACCACTGGTATTCAACACAGTACTGGAAGTTTTAACTAGATCAACCAGACATGGAATAAATAAATAAATAAAGGGAATCCAAGTTGGAAAGGAAGAAGTCAAATTATCCTTGTTTGCAGATGATATGATCTTATATTTAGAGAAACTTAAAGACTCCACTCAAAAACTATTAGAACTGATAAACAAATCCAGTAAAGTTGTAGGCTACAAAATCAACATACAAAAATCAGTAGCATTTCTATATGCCAATGGCAAATGATCTGAAAAAGAGGCTAAGAAAGTAATCCCATTTATAATAGCTACAAATGAAATAAAATACCTAGCAATAAACTTAATCAAAGAAGTGAAAGATCTCTACAATGAAAACTATAAAACACTGATGAAAGAAGTTGAAGAGGACACCAAAATATGGGAGGCTATTTCATGTTCAAGGGTGGAAGAATCAATATTGTTAGAATGTCCATACTACCCAAAGCAATCTACAGATTCATTGCAATCCCCATCGAAATACCAATGACATTCTTCACAGAAATAGAGAAAATATAATAGAACATCTTTTTTCCTTTTGGCAAATACCCAGTAATGAGATTGCTGGATGAAATGATAGTGCTTTTATTAATAGTTCTTTGAGGTATCTCCATATTACTTTCCATATAGGTTGTACTAATTTACAGACCCACCAGCAATGTTTGAATGTTCCTATCTCTCTGCATCCACACCATTTGTTGTTTTAGGACTTTTTGATAAGAGCCAATCTCACCGGAGTTAAGTGACATCTCATTGTGGTTTTGATTTGAATTTCCCTGACGATTAGAGATGTTGAGTAATTTTTCATATGTTTGTTGGTTATTTGCCTTCTTCTGAAAAATCTGCACTAGAATGTTTATAGTAACACGATTCACAATTCCAAAGATCTGGAAACAACTCAAGTGCCCATCAATATGAGTGGATTAATAAAATGTGGTCTATGTATACCATGAAGCACTACTCAGCCATTAAAAAAATGGTGAACTACCTTTTGTATTATCCTGGATGAAGTTGGAACCCATTGTTCTAATTGAAGTATCACAAGAAGGGGGGGAAAAGCACCACATCTATTTGCCATTAAATTGGTACTACTTGATCAACACTTATGTGCACACATGGAAGTAACATTCATCAGGTGTCGGGCAGGTGGGAGGGGAGAGAAAGGAATGGGTAAATTTATACCTAATGGGTGCAGTGTGCACTGTCTGGGAGATGGGCACACTTTTAGCTCTGATTTGGGCACTGCAAAGGCAATATATGTAACAGAAGCATTTGTTTCCCCATAATATTCCCCATAATATTCTGAAATTTAAAAAAAAGAAATAGAAAAAATAATCCAAAAATGTATATGGAACCACAAAAGAAATCAGAATAGACAAAGCCATCCTGAGAAAAAAGAACAAAACTGGAGGAATCACATTACCTGACTTCAAATTATACTACAGAGCTGTGGTAACCCAAACAGCATGGTATTGGCATAAAAACAGACACATAGACCAATGACACAGAATAGAGAACCCAGAAATAAATTCACGTGTCTATAGTGAATTTATTTTTGACAAAGGTGTCAAGAATATACAGTGGGGAAAGGACAGTCTTTTCAATAAATAAAAGGTGCTGGGGAAACTGGATATCCATAAGTAGAAGAATAAAACTAGACTCAAATCTCTTGCCACATATAAAAATAAAGTCAAAATGGCTTAAATATAAGACCTGAAACTATGAAACTACTAAAAGAAAACATCAGGGCAACATTTTAGGACATTAGTCTAGGCAAGTCACAGACAACTAAAGCAAAATTGGACAAATGGGATCTCATCAAGCTAAAAAGCTTCCGCACAAGGAAGAGACAACCCACAGCAAGGGAGAAAATATTTGCAAACTGCCCAAACTACTAAGGGATTAATAACTAGAATATATAAGAAGCTCTAATAACTTGATTAGGAACAAATTAAATAATCCAATTAAAAATGAACAAATAATCTGAATAGACGTTTCTCAAAAGAAGACATACAAATGGCCAACAGGTATATGAAAAAATGCTCAACCTCATTAATTCTCAGAGAAATGCAAATCAAAACTACAATGAGATATCATCTCACCTCAGTTAAAATGGCTTTTATGAAAAAGACAGGCAATAGCAAATGTTGGCAAAGATGTGGAGAAAGGGGAACCCTCATACACTGTTGGTGGGAATGGAAATTAGTGCAACCACTATGGAAAACAGTATGGAGGCTCCTCAAAAAAACTAAAGATTAAGCTGCCATATCACCCAGCAATCCCCACTGCTAGGTATACATCCAAAAGAAAGGAAATCAGTATATTGAAAAGATGTCTGCACTCCCAGGTTTGTTGCAGCACTATTCACAATAGCCAAGATTTGGAATCAACCTAAGTGTCCATCAACAGATGAATGGAGGCCAGGCGTGGTGGCTCACACCTGTAATCCTAGCACTCTGGGAGGCTGAGGCAGGAGGATTGCTTGAGCTCAGGAGTTCGAGACCAGCCTGAGCAAGAGCAAGACCCTATCTCTACTATAAATAGAAAGAAATTAGCCAAACAACTAAAAATAGAAAAAAAATTAGCCGGGCATGGTGGTGCATGCCTGTAGTCTCAGCTACTTGGGAGGCTGAGGCAGGAGGATCGCTTGAGCCCAGGAGTTGGAGGTTGCTGTGAGCTAGGCTGATGCCACGGCACTCTAGCCCAGGCATCAGAGTGAGACTCTGTTTCAAAAAAACCAAAAAAATAGATGAATGGATAAAGAAATTGTGGTACATATACATAATGGAATATTATACACCCACAAAAAGAATGAAATCCTGCCATTTGGAACAACATGGATGGAACTACAGAACATCATATTAAGTGAAGTAAGCCAAGCACAGAAAGACAAATCTCGCATGTTCTCACTCATATGTAGGAGGTAAATATTAAAAACAACTGATATCATGGAGACAGAGAGTAAACTGACAGTTTCTAGAGGCTGGGAAGGATAGTGGGGAGGGGGAATAAAGTGGGAATGGTTAATGCGTGCAAAAATATAGTTAGATAGTCAGATAGAATGAACAATACTTGATAGCACAACAAACTATGGTCAACAATAAGGTAGGGTATACTTTAAAATAACTAAAAGAGTAGAATTGGAATGTTCCTAACAAAAAGAAATGTTGAATGCCTGAGGTGATGGATACCCAATTACCCTGATTTGATTAATTCACATTGCATACCTGTATGAAAAAATCACATGTACCCTATAAAGATATACAACTGTTATTTACCCATAATAAGTAAAAATTTTAAAAAAACAATTTGTCTTAAGTCACAGAGTTCATCAGTATAGAGTTTATAATCTCTCTCTCCCTGTCTTTTGCATAATTCATGGTTCAAAAGCAGTACCAGCATTTCTCTAACATTAGAGTCAGTTTAGCATTTTAAGACTTTGAAAGAAAAGACCGTAGTAGTAGTACGATTGCCAAGTAGTATTCAGCAACAACTGAGAAAATTACAAAGACTTAAAGAAAACAATAAAAGCTGCATTGAGTTGATAATAAACACCGTATTGTAAAGCAAAAGATAGTGGTGAGATCAGACTTAAAAATGTGGAGTCATTGTTTTTAAGGAACATGGCCTCCATTTCTAATGCAGTGACACCCAGTGGTGAGCAGACCCATAGGATTCCACAGTACAAAGGGTTCCAGCTTGACATTTGGCTAGTGTTAAGGGAAAGGATTTCCTAGGTTCTAAAGATAAAGAGTAAAACCACTATGAGGCCTTTTCCCCCATAGGTCTGTTCATTGTTATGGAGATATGGTATTACTTGTAATACTGTTACTGTTGGAATTCAGTTTGTTTCCTTGTTTTATTCTGTATACTAATATTCTGTAAACCATTTGATTTAACTGCCTGCATGACTATGATATTGGCATTCCTTCAAATACAATAATTTCCTTCTGTATTTTGCACTAGCTTTTATTGAAATATTTATTGAATGTCTAATATGTGAAAGGCACTATTCTAGATGCTGGTAATAAAATGGTGAACAAAATAGCGAAGACCGTGCCCTCATGCAGCTTATATTTTGATAGAGGAGAGCAAACAAACCGATGTAAACAAATAAACAGGGCAATTCCAGATTGAGGTAAGTACTGAGATGCAGTAAACAGGGTCACCAGGAGGAGGGAGGCTACTTTAGATGAGGATGGTGAGGGGGACCAGGAGGGAATCTGGGGAGGGTGACATCCAAGCAGAGACCTGAAGTATAAGAAACAGCTAGCTTTTTAAAGAGCAGGAGCATTCCGGGCAGAGGGATGAGCTGGCGCATGTGCCAGGAAGAAAAGGAAGGGCCGTGTGGCTGGAGCACAGGGAGCTGGGGCAGGCGGTGGAAACAGGGAAGGAAAGAGCCTGCGAGGCGGTTGTTTTTATTTTAAGTGCAGAGTAGAGTATCGAAGGGTTTGAAGCTGAGGTGTAACCGTTACGTCCGGATCCCAATACCCCAGAACAGAGAGCCGGTCACGCAATAATTTAGGTTGCAACAGGGAGTTTATTGGGGCTAGCTCGAGCTAGGGTCCAAGTCCCAGAGCACCAGCTCGGTGGTCTCTTTAGACAAGGACCCTTGGCAAGGTTTTAGCACAGGTTTTATACTTTTAGTTGTTGTGCAACTCAGGTTACTGGTTACAAGTGGTATCCAGAGCCCACCCAGCACCCACACATCCCACTCAAGCTGTTCACGCACTGATCATGCTGGCCATGTATTGATTTATTGATTGGTTGGCCAGGTCCCAGGGACTTTGCACTACCTTATCAGGTAGTGCCTTACCAGTTTCCTCCCTGGGGCCTTGTTTGTTCTCTCTTTTTTCCTTTTACTTTGTAGAAGCCTGTCATGGCTTTAGTCAGGCTAAGTGGCAAGCAAGCAAGCGAATTACAAAAGCTAAGGTACAGAAGCCAAGATAGCGGTTAGCTTGTATCCCACATAACATCATCTGAATGACTTTTAAAAGGAGATTTGTATGCCAGTGTGTGGAGAATAGATTGGGGGTGGAGGGAAGAGGCAGAGGGGAGCCAGGAAGAGCAGGCTGAAGGCTACTGCTGGAGTCCATGAGAGAGACAGTGGTGGCTGAGACCTGGGTGTTGGCTGGGACAGTGGGAGAAAGTGGAGATAAACCAACAGGACCTGTTGATAGAGTGCAGGGGCGCGGTGCATGAGGGAAAGGGAGGAACCAAGGATGACAAATGAGACAACCTACGTTTGCTCAACTGGATTGCTAAACTGTAAAGCACTGTACCGAGGAAAGGAATCGTGGTTAGATTATGGCTTTCCAGGAGGATAGCAGAGATTCCTGCTGGGAAAGAGGTCGAGGTGCCAACGGTTGCTGCTCAGAGGCTCGCAATACAAACTTCTCCTGCTCCGTGGTTCACCTATGTCTGGCCCTGCTATATGGAATTTCTGTTTCAAAGGTTTGAAATGGAGGCCTGACCAACTCCCAGGCTATTTATAATCTTATTTTCAAGGTAGATCCAAACAACTTTACTCATTCTCCACAGACTCAGGGTTGATTCCTGGTACGTATATTGTCCTTCATATTTGAAAATGGCACCGAAATTAATCGATGCCTAAAATTTTCAACTTATTTGAATTGTATTTTCAAATAACTTGATTCACCAAATTAAAAGGCCATGAAACCTAGTGTTGTGAGGGATGGTTCTCTGGTATCTGTGGCTCTGTTTTCAACAGGTTGGTATTAACCTGCTTGGTGGGACCATTCTTCCTGGTCCAGCACTTTCTATACAGTGAATGTAAGACAGTTAGCATCCCTGTCCTCACCCCTGCTAAATGCCAGTAGCACCCCAATCATTGCAACCACCAAAAGCACCCCACACATTTCCAAACACCTCTTGGGTGTGCTGACACTTCCCAATAAAGAGCCACAAGTTGCGCATTTATTAGGACCACTTCACTAAGGATAATCTTGTCAGTCGTAGTCATATAGTCTAACTCAATTATTTTATCACTAGTCCATGATACTGAGATGGCTCCAGTTATTTCTTTTGCAAGAAATAATTATATTTTCCCACACTCTTTTTCTCCTACAAGCATCATCGTGGACTTTTTGACTAGTTCCCTTGGGCTCACACTTGTTTGAGGTAATTGTCTTTAAGTAAGTTGGTCTTAATAAGAGAGTTCCACCCTGTTTCACACCCCTGCCCGCCCAGTCCTGCCACCACCTGTGCTCTTTATTTCTTTATATGGACCCATGGAAGGCTGTACCCAGGAGCACAGAGGGTTCCCAGAAGGGACACAGTTAGAGGGTCTTGCATGCCAAATGACTGGATCCTACAGGGAGAACCTGGGTGGGGTCCATTACTGCCATCACACCACTGGCACTGGCTGCCTTTCCAGGACAAAAGGTATTGCCTTGAAGAATAGTTTGACTTTTGCCAGAGAGAGAGAAAGAGAGAGAATGCAGCAACCTTTATCAGACAGGGCACAATGACTTGCTCCTTCCCAGCAGGTTTCACCAGTTTTGCCTTTGGGTAGTTTGATCTGATAGTAAGAACCGATGGTTGACTACCTCCCGGCTCTGCCTCTGACTCAGAGCAAGTTTTTCTTGTTGTTGTAAAGAATCTATTACTCACCACAGTAAGTCACAGCCACCAAACTTGATAATTGGCTTCTCTGAGATCCTCCCAAAGAAAGTGTATATTTCACAGTACAGAGTTATGAAATTTGTGTCAGAGTCAACTAAGGCTGTACTTTTATAGAAATGACAAGCTGTGTCATATGTATTAAGCTGTGATGGGATTGCATTATTTACTTCTTGTCATGACAACAGGGACAATTGCCCCATTTTCATTGAAAGTTATGGAGCTAAGGTGTACAGTAGGCTGTGTGTCCTTTTAACTTTTTTTTCTCTAGCTCAAACATCAGTTTACAGTAACATAATCTTCTGTGAAGTCTCATGGGGGTAAAGCAATTTGGACATCGCCACTGTAACCGGATTCACAGACTCTGTTGAATGCAGCAGACACCTCATGTTACTGTCTTATCTATGCTGGAAACATAGTAGAGGTGCCTCATTCCCCCTCCATTCTGCCTCCAGGCATCTCTCTTTACACCCTTTCTTTCATCCTCTCCCCCAGTCTCAGGCAGGGGATGAGCTGCTACATTTCCCATCTGCTCTCTCCACCACTGTGGGCTTTACCTTCCTCCTTCTTCTGTTGAATCCTTTCTCTCTCTAGCCCCTTTACTCTCTTCTGGATCACTGCCCTTCTCCTCTGTCCACCCTCTGGAAAAGCGCCCCCCACCCTAGAAATAAATAAAATGAACAAAAAACCTTGGCTAAATTGCTGCATTAGTACACTACTCCCCCCCCCCTTCCTTTCTCTGCCAGACTTCTAGTCTGCACCCGCTGCTTCCACTTTCATATTATCCATCCACTTTAATCTAGTCTCACTTCCAGAGTTCCACTGCATCTACATTCTCCAGGGACGTTCACCTTGTCTCTCTGCAATTTTCTGCTGTTTGTTTCCCCTATTTGAAAGGGTCTCTTTCTTTGAATTCCAAGAGAGTTTTCTAATCAATCCCCTCATCTCTGCTTTTTTTTTTTTTTTTTTCACTCTTCATTCCTTTCTTCTCTACAACCACTTCCCCAGAAATCTCAACCGCGCTCAGGTCTTCCAACTGCTCAGTTCAGGCCTCGCAGGGCACCTTTCAGCAGCTGTGCCTGCCTTGGCAGCATGTCCCTGTTTCATACCCATTGCCTCTCGAACTGCCCCAGGTGGAGGCTAGATGTCTGGCAGGGAAAAAAGGCCTGACTCATCCCTGGCCCTGTTCCCCTTGACATTCCCACCCATCAGTGCCTTGCTCATTCTGCTGTGACAGACTCAACTCTCCCCTCAGTTCACCACACTCTCCCACCTTGGCAGCGCATTTACTTCTTATGTCTCGGATCCTGAGTTTTCTCCTGAGTTTTAATTCTACATTTTAACCACCTCCTAAATATTTCTACTTGGTTTTCCTATCATGACCTCAAACTCAAAGTGTAAGAATAAATGTATATACCCCTGGAGGAGTAGGGGAAACACGGTACCCTTTCTGACTCACAAATTTCTGTCAACGGCATTATCATTCACTTAATCTCAAAATTCCAGTCATTTTTGCTTCCTTTTTCTGTTCTAGTTACCAAGCCATCTTAATTCTTCCTCTGTACTTCACCTAAATGAAATAGGCTAAAGGTATGTACCTTCAAGCATGGCTGGATCTAGGTACTAAAGCAATGTTGTTAGGAATATCTCTCCCTCCATCTCTTGGCTGTGAGTTACCTTCACTGCCAGCCACATTCTTCCTAAGTGTGATAAAATAGCAGCCACCTCTTGCAGACTTGTGTTATAGAAGTGTAGCGTCATTAGCAGAAGGAAAGAGAGTAAACTCTTTCTCAATCATCCACCACAAGTCCTAACACTGACTTCAATTTGAAAGACCTGGGTCACTGCCCCAACTATAGAGCCAGGAGGGCAATTTCAACTCATCCAAAATACATGGATTAAGAGTAGAAAGAGCATGTTTCCCATAGAATATGACGGTACTACTACCAGAGCAAAGCCTGGGTTCTGGGTAGGCAGAAGCAACAGATGTCCAATACACTCTCTCATGACTAGATGATGAAGTTAAATGCTCTTAATCTGATATTCAAGATCCTTGTACCTTAATGTGGACTCAAACTTTTGCTCCTATTCTCTCACCCTTATTCAACACACACCTTTTGCTGGAGCCAATCTTGACTATTTGTTATCCTCTGATATTTACGTGGTCTTTCCTATCTACACAATTTTGCTTATGCCTACTACCCCTACCACTGTTTCAAATTCTACCCATCCTCCAAACCCAAAATTAGGACACTGTCTTTTTGGTCCACCTAACCATCCCAGATTACAATGATTTATGCTTCTGTTGACTCAATTAACATTTATTGACTGTGAGCTGGTCAGATGGTAGCAGGAGACAGTATAGTTTCTATTGTCACATTGTAAACACTTAACCAAAAGATTGGTAAAGATAGAAAAAGTTAGTATAAAGTGAATATTTATTTCGAATGAGAGAATAATTTATAGCTAATAATGAATTTTGAAAAGCTGACACATGTCACAAACATCACAAGATATAAAAAGCAAAAATATTTTTATTAACTGCTTAGTACCTCTCTATAATACTTGTTTACTACCTTTTTGGCTGTTTAGTTTTTAATCAGCTCTATCATTTGACAATCATTTTCTGTACAGAAAATAGAAAGATAATTCAACATTCCTATAGCTTAGTTGAGGCTTTTTGTTTTTTATTGATATACTTCAAAACTTATTTCAGGCTCACAATTGCTATTTGGTAAGGTCACATAAATATTTAGGATGCTGTCAACTTTGGGGAAAGGACTACCATCAAATTTTTAAAATTTTATTTATTTATTTTTTGAGACAGAGTCTTACTCTGCTGCCTGGGCTAGAGTGCTGTGGAGTCAGTCTAGCTCACAGCAACTCACAGCAACCTAGCTCACAGCAAACTCCTGGGCTCAAGCGATCCTCCTGCCTCAGCCTCCCAGGTGGCTGGTACTGTAGGCATGCGCCACCATGCCTGGCTAATTTTTTCTATTTTTTAGTAGAGATGGGAGTCTCGCTCTTGCTCAGGCTGGTCTCGAACTCCTGAGCTCAAACAATCCTCCCCCTCGGCCTCCCAGAGTGCTAGGATTACAGGTGTGAGCCACCACGCCCAGCCAGATTTTTTTAAATTTATGATCTATAAGATTTGGAAAAGTTTTCGACAAACTAGTTTCTGGCTCCTAATATTTTAAACCTTGTTGCTTCTTTATGACCCACTGCCTCTGGTACTGGGTGCCATGGAACATATATATTAATATGATGATAAGAATTATAGTCCTGCTCTTTTGGGTATAGAGGGACAAGTGAGTCAGCACAGAGGTTGGAAAGAATATTCTCAGACGCCATTCCATTTCCTTCACTAGCATGGCTAGCAATAACTTTACCTGAGATAGTGACAGTGAACATGTAAGTATATCTTACTAAAATCTTCACTAAATATATTTCCAACTCAACTGTGCCTTAGCTGGATCCCAGAAATGTTCATGGCCACTCTAAGAGCATAAGGGAAAGTGGCATAAAGGGGAAGGTGGAGTGGAAAGTCTTACCAAATTAATCAATTGTAAATATTTGTTGAAATTTACAAAAACATATGGCCATATTGCTAGGAAAAAATGTGAAAGACTTCGAAATGGACCAAAAAAAAAAAAGGTCATGAGTGTCTTATCTAGCACACCCTACTTGGTTTTCTCATTCTACAGGGGCTTGTGCTTTTTCATTGCCTTTGAGCTATTTTCAAACTCTGCAAATTGTTAAAAATTTATAGTAATATAAATGATTGCTGTCCATAGAAATGCAAGTGTACATTATCTTGTGGAATAAAATTGATTATTGTTGTGTGGACATCGACTACTTTGGGGTCTATATGTAAATGCATCTCCACAATCCTGATTGCATACACACACATACACAATGTGTATATATATATATACAGTTTGAATTCTCATATGAACTAGTTGTAACCTTTTATTGGTTCCTTCATTAATTTTTTTTTTTTTTTTTTTTTGAGACAGAGTCTCGCTTTGTTGCCCAGGCTAGAGTGAGTGCCATGGCGTCAGCCTACCTCACAGCAACCTCAAACTCCTGGGCTCAAGCAATCCTGCTGCCTCAGCCTCCCGAGTAGCTGGGACTACAGGCACGAGCCACCATGCCCGGCTAATTTTGTCTATATATATTAGTTGCCCAATTAATTTCTTTCAATTTATAGTAGAGACGGGGTCTCGCTCTTGCTCAGGCTGGTTTTGAACTCCTGACCTCGAGCAATCCGCCCGCCTCAGCCTCCCAGAGTGCTAGGATTACAGGGGTGAGCCACCACGCCTGGCCTCCTTCATTAATTAATGAGCTAAATAAAATCTTTGCTACATGTTCATTTTATTTCTATGAGAGTCATGATTTTACCTTTTAAAAAAATATCCTTTAACAATATAAACACATTCATAGGGCCTTTCCCAGAACATGGGAAGGGGCCCATGCAAGATGAGGTTCTAATTAAGTTTTCTTAGCTTCACGGAAAGCCAGCATTTGCTTCTGGCCCTGACATTTTGTGACACATCTGATAACTAGAGGTGACCTTGTATGCTTTGGAGGGCATCTTAACTTTATGTCAATTTGCAGTTTTAAAGAAGGAGCCAAAGAGAAAAACAGAAAAGGAGTTGTAGAAGTGACACAATCCTATTAAGAGGAAGAACAGCTTCCAATACCACTTGAGACTGGGTGTAGCATCCAGGAAGCAAATTATCTCTTTTTAGCAGGTTTCTTCCCATATTTCCCTAAATCTGACTGAGAACTCCTTATTCTAGAGCACCTCCCTGAAGGGGAACATCCCAGACCCCCAGCCACCAGTTCGTCTAGCTGCTGAGATTTGTCTAACCACCTGGACCAGTTCCACGAGTGCTCAGTTCAAAGAAGTCTGAGCCCAAGGGATTGGCCCAAAAGTCCAAACTCATGCTTGTAGGGGCAAAAGAGTGATGCTGAATTAAAATATAGTAATTGTAAAATTCAAATGCTTTTTTACTAAATGATATTTCCCAAACAATAAATGCCCATATATACCAGTTCTCAGGCTGGAATAACAGCTGCCACCAGCAGACCCACCTCTGATCAATGAAGGGCATTAATTCTTTCCCCTTTAACTGAGCTGAGAAAAGTGGTAGTTTTTTCAAGATGAATTTTAATATGTGAAACTCAAACTAGAGTTGTCTTTTTAGCTGTCTCCCCTCAAAGCTAAAACTCAACTTTCAGGTGTCATTCTTCTTGTGCAGGATAGGGCTTCTTCCATGAAAGAAACAGACCACGAAGAATCATGCAAAGGTCTGGCTCAGAATAACCTGGCACTTTTGGAAAATGCAGGCCTCCTTGATTATTCTTTGATCCTTGATTATTCTCTTGAATGGTG
>VSMD01027922.1:0-47131 GCA_008750895.1 Mirza zaza | reverse complement strand
AGCCCAAGTGCCCATCAATCCAAGAATGGATTAATAAAATGTGGTATATGTATACCATGGAGTACTATTCAGCTCTAAGAAACAACGGTGATATAGCACATCTTATATTTTCCTGGTTAGAGCTGGAACCCATACTACTAAGTGAAGTATCCCAAGAATGGAAAAACAAGCACCACATATATTCACCAGCAAACTGGTATTAACAGCACCTAAGTGGACACATAGGTACTACAGTAATAGGGTATTGGGCAGGGGGGAGGGGGGAGGGTGGCGGGTATATACATACATAATGAGTGAGATGTGCACCATCTAGGGGATGGTCATGCTGGAAACTCAGACTTGTGGGGGGAGGGGAGGAAATGGCATTTATTGAAACCTTAAAATCTGTACCCCCATAATATGCTGAAATAAAAAAAAAAGAAAGTCAGAGATTTGGAGATTTTGTTGAAATTGTTGATCATAGCCAAATTCAGAGGGACTTGATGTTTGAACGATATCTTGGCACATGGAAAACACACCAAAAAAAGTTTGTTTGTTTTATTTTCTTTCTGGGGTTCTCTTTCAACCAGGCAATAAATGGTTTTTGATTGAATTAGTTAATTTATCCTCTGAGAAATAAGGAGTGTGAATGATTTTTAGTGCAGAAGCATGGCATGATGGCAGTATTACTTTATAATGTTTATTCTGATGGCATTATTCTGCAATGACAAAGAATTTAAAAGAAGGGGTGGCTGGGCATGGTGGCGCACGCCTGTAATCCTAGCACTTTAGGAGGCTGAGGCAGAATTGGTTGAGGTCAACATTTTGAGACCAGCCTGAGCAACATAGTGAGGCCATGTCACTTAAAAAAAAAAAAAAAAACCTTAAAAAATTAGGTGGGTGTGGTGTCACATGATTGTAGTTTCAGCTACTCAGGAGGATGAGGCAGGAGAATTGCTTGAGTCCAGGAGTTTGAGGCTGTGGTGAGCAATTATCATGTCATTGCACTCCACAACCTGGGTGACACAGCAAGCCTCTGTATGTAAAAAAAAAAAAAAAAAGAAAAGAAAAAGTAAATAAAAGAATAAATGGATAAAGAAGACATTTGGACCAGAGGGTCAAATTTTCTGAGTCTCTGTAAATGGAATAATTTATTTAACACTATCCTTAAATACTATTCAAAACCCTAGTATTGAAGCCTTACTAGTTGCCACATAAACAGACATGTAAACAAAGGGGAACATGAATTTCCCTTTGAGACAGGAGCATAAGAGAGGGAGTGATTACTATAAGATTAAGAGTAATCGGCAAGTCATAAGGGACAGCTGGTCTTAATTGTCTTTACCTTAAATATATATTGAACTTATTTAAAGGATGCTATATTGCATAATAGACAACAACTGATTTCTTAGAACACAGAGTTTGCTAGCAGTGAAATCTTTGCAATAAGACAAAAATACTGTAATGCAATGCTATTTATATATTTGGACATACGTGTGTGTCATTATTTTGAGATATTACAAAACATTTTGGTAGCCATTTCTAAATTCTTTGAGAAGGAGAATTTGTTCTATTTTCAATCTTTGTAACAGACTCCATCAAAAATCTTAATCTGTTTACAGATTAAGATATAACATATTTTACGTACTTATATATGAATATGTTTAATATTTATTTAAATTTTTTAAAACAGCTTGATTTCAGTATTTGAATAATGCTAATATATCTTAAAATGTTATGAGTTCAAAATTTTGAGCTGTGATGCTTTGGAATGGGTACCTTATATAAACAGTTTATATATATAGAAATATAGATGTATTATATTATATATAGTATACAGTGGTCCCCCCTTAACTATGGGGCTTATGTTCCAAGACCCTCAGTGGTTGCCCGAAACTGTGTATAGTATTGAACCATACATACACTATGTTTTTTCCTAAACATACATACCTATGAGGAAATTTACTTTATGTTTGACACTGTAAGAGATTAACAACAACAACTAGTAATAAAATAGAACAATTATAACAATATACTATTCACAATTTCGCAGATGGAAGATTTGCTCTTACCATAGATCCCAGTAACTTCAGTGTATGGATTATTTTTCTTAGTAAGTTGAGAACTTTTACCTTATCACTTAAAGGATGCACTTTATGGATTCCCTTTGGCAAATTCAAATTGCCAGCATCACTACTCTAGTGATTTGGGGCTACTATGAAGTAAAATCAGGGTGACTTGAACACAAGCACTGAGATACCTCAATAGTCATTTGACGGCTGAGATGGCTACTAAAAGGTATTTACCATCTACAGAGTGTATGCCCTGGACAAAGACACCATTCATGTCCTGGGCAGGTGGAAGCAGGATGGTGTGAGATTTCATAACACTGCCAGAATAGCACACAATTTAAAACTTAAGAATTATTTATTTATTTGTGTGTGTGTGTGTGTGTGTTGTATTTCGGCATATAATGGGGGTACAAATTTTAAGGTTTCAATAAATGCCCTTTCCCCCCTTGAATTTTTTATTTTTGAGATTTTTCACTGAATATTTTCATACTGCAGTTGACCAAGGATAACCGAAACCATGGATATTGTATACAGTAAAATAACTTACATAGCACATATTTGGTTTGTCAATATCTATAAAAAGATGTCATTAAAAGAATTAATATGTGAATTCATTTGGGGATTTAATTCAATTTACAATTTTATTCAATGAACATTTAATGGATTCAAGTAACCAGTTAAATAAAATAAGGCCACAAAACTAATTTCTTTATTTTTATTCATCAGAATATTTCAGAAAGTATAATGTAAACCTATTATAGGAAGTGTTTATACAAAATAAAGTAAGTTTATTTGCTTCAACTTTTGGAAGAGCTATTTTGTAAGGTGTCCCAGTAGAAATTGCATGAACAGACTAAAAGATAACGCACAGAAGAGGAAATTTGAGTGGAAAATCAGTAAATCCAACTGAAGCAAAATAATCTCCTTCTAAAGATAAGCTTTATCTTTCAAAAAATATTTTTATTTTTGCATCTTAATGATGTTTTATATTGAGGTCATCTGAGAAAACTTTACTTTTATTACTGAAATAATACAATGGTTTCAAACATGGATCCCAAACTCTAAGGATGCCTAAAAGGTAATTATAACAAATGAGGGGCAGGAGTATAGATATGGACTTTTTTTCATGTAAGCCAACTAATTTGATCCATGGACTTTTTGACATCAAGATTTTGAAATATTTTGAAAATTGAATTGTTTCATTCTTTAATCAAAGACTTATTTGATCACATAGTAAATATTTCATATTTATTAACTGTATATTGACTATTAAGAGGCAGGCACAGTGCTACTTGCTGGGAATTCAAAAAACTAGATGATTCCTAGAAATTGTTTGAAGGCTGTAATTAAAGTTCAAAATTCTATTTGATTAAACATTTTCATAAATTAGATAAGATGGACTTTCAAAGCTAACAGACTTTAAATGGATGATGACAGAGAAAAACACTTATATTTTCCTACAGATGGCAAAAAGAACCAACTTAGCCGAGTTAAGTTATATGAACTTATTCCAGCAAACCTATTACAAACTTTACATTCTTGGTGAAGATGAGTTTCCAAGCCCTAGCTCTTTGATTTTTCCCAAGTTTTATTGTTTTGTGCTAAATTTGGTATCCTAGTGACAACATTAAAGGAATGCCCATGTGTGCTTCTAAAATGGGCTGCAGCTGCTTCCCAAACTAACAACTTGGCTTAGTTTCCACATTTTTTTATTTGAACATGAAATGTTATTGGAGTCCCAAATACTGTCTATTAGTTTCTTGCCTAAAATATGTGGCAACTCTAAAATTCTAAGTGGGTTGCTTATAAATTCTTTTACTCCATTTGGTTAGTGATTGTCCTTTTATGTAACTTGATGAAAAAAATTTTTCCAAATATTTCTAAGAAAGGTAAGTCTGCTGCTACTTAAGTACTTCCACTTTGTATATAGCTTTTCTACTTCCAAATGTTGGAAGGTATAGACATTTGGAGGTAGAAGGACAAACCATGTTTTCCAAGTGATTGAGCCTATATATTTTTATGTGTTATTTAAACTTTTCATAAAACATACCTTATGTTTGTACTGCCATCTTGAAGTGTCATATATTTTGGAAGAAAATGCTAAAAAGTAAATTACTAATCAGATCTGAGGAAACTCAGAAAAATTTTGCTTATAAATATTAAAATCCTCCATCAATGTTTTAAAGTGGACACCAGAATTGATTATTACAAAGGTCATGTATATAATTAAAAGCTAGGTATTATATCAATATTTATTTAAAAATCACTGCTATAAGAGTAAGCTATTTTCCTACAACAAAATAAATATAGAATATGTAATATTTATTCCTATACTAAGACATTCAGATACCAGTTTCCTGGTTATGTGAGCTATAATGCACAATGAAAATGTGAATTCTCCAAGTTATTACAAAATCATATCTGGGGTAAATGGAAACCAGTGAAGTGATCTCAAGTAGGTAACTTTGCATGCCTTATAGAAAGAAGTCAGAATTTAGTAAAAATAAGATAAAATTTTTAAAGTCCTATTATTTCTATAATGAAAGTTTTTTTAATATTTGAATGTCTTATAGAAAATACAAGAAGATTATTTGGCATATTTATTCTGGGTATTCAACATTAGATAAACATTTAATAGTCAATCAGTATAATTTATTATGGTACCAAAATAAAGAAGAAAGAGATATCATATAATAATTGTAATAGATGCAGAAAAGGTATTTGATAAAATTTAATACATTTTCATAATAAAACTTTTAGCAAACTATAATAGAAATAGAAGGAAACTTCCTTAATTTGATAAAAGATATCAATAAAAGCCTATAGCAAACATCATATTTAATAGTTCAATATTGAAGACTTCCCTTTAAGGAAACTGAGATAAGAATGCCACTATCACCATTTCTATTCAACATTGTCCTGGAGGTTTTGGTCAGTTCAATCAGACCAGATAAATAAATAGAAAACTATTGTAGGAGAAGAAAAAATATGTCATTATTTATGTACAATATAATTGAATATTTAGTAAAAATTAATTATTAAATTCAGCAATGTTTCAGGATATAAGAGCAACATAAATATCAAATTTATTTCTAAATAGCAGCAAATTTTAGAAGATAAGAATTTTAGAATGGTAACTTTTAGAATAGCTTGAAAATGCATCAAATACCTAGGGATGAATCTAATATAACATACTCAAGCTCTGTACAAACAAAATTGTGAGGCATGAGAGATGTTAAAGAGGACTAAATAAATGGAGAATGGTACCATGTTCATGTACTGGGTGACTCAGTGTTGTAAGGATCTCCAATATGTGCTAACTGACTTACACATTCGGTGGAGTTCCAATCAAAATTTCATCATTTTTGGTGAAAATTAATAAGCTGAATCTAAATTATGTATGGAAAAGCAAAAGACTAAGGACAGAAATGGAAATCTTAAAAAAAGAAAAACAGCAAGGGAATCATACAATGCCAAATATCTAGACTTATAAATCATTAGTAATTGAGGCAGGGAAGTGATGGAGTAAGGATAGAGAAATAAAACAACAGAGTCCAGATATAATCACTTGAATTCAGACAAAGTTCCCTTCCAGTGTAATTGGGGGAAGGTGTTCTTTTCCGTAAATGGTTCCAAGTAACTGAATATTTATATTGAGTAAAAACTGTTTACCTTGAACCCTACCTCAAATGATTGAAAAAGAAATTGCATCTCAATGGACTATAGATCTAAATGTAAAGGTAAAACGATACATCTTCTAAACAATAAGAAAGACGACTGTCTCTGTTGATGACTATTTCTTAAATAGGCTACAAAACACTAGCTATAAAAGTAAAATACCTCTAAAGTGGCCTTTATTAAAATTTATTGCTTACATTCATTTAAAGTCACTAGTTAGAAAGAGAAAAAATAGGCCTCAGAGTGGAATAATATGTTGGCAACACATATTCCTGAGAAAGAACTCACTTCATGAGTATGAAAGTAATTTCTTTAAATTATTATGAAAAATACAGACAACTTAGTTTTTTAAAAAAATGGGCAAAAGTATTAAAGAGGCACTTCATAAAAGAAGATATTCAAAAGTTCAATATGTATAGACAGGGTTGCTCAACAGCATTAATCATCAGAGATATTCAAATTAAAGTAAAAATGAGATTATATTAAAAATGAAACAGAATGAATTAACTTAAAATGAAAGTTAAAAATTCAAAAAGCTGAAATGAAAATTCTTGATAAAGATGTTGAGTAAATGGAATTCTTACTTACACTCAGGTGGTGATTATGTAAAATGAGCTAGCCATGTTGAAAGATTGTTTGGCAGTATTTTCTAAAGCTGAACATTCACAAATTCTATGACCTAACAAGTCTACCATCAACATATACCTAATAGAAATGAAAATCTATGTGCACCAAATGACTTGTACAAGAATGTGCATGACAGCAGTCTAAAACCTAATGCAACCAAATAACTGTAGTACATTCGTATAACGTGATTCTAAACAGAAATGTAAATGAAGGCACTAACGCTGCATACAGCATCATGGGTGAATTTCACAAACAATGTTGAGCAAAAGAAGAATTATAAAAGACTAGACAGAGTATGGATCTATTTCTATAAAGCTCAAATCAAGTGGTGCAAAGAGATGACCAAAGAAGGCAGCCGCTGGTTAACATTTTGGGAACATTGTAATAATTTGGAGCAGATAAGAATGAGGTTTCTGTGTTACTGTAATTGTTCAATTTATTCATTGGATTGGTGAGTATATGGGTCTTCTCACTTTGAGAAAATTCCTCAAGCTATACCTGCATACCTTTCTTACCTTATGATGTGTAGGATACACTTCAATTAAAAAGTTTAGTTGATTAAAAAAGAAAAAAAAATTCCATTTCTACAAAGAAGAAGTCACTGAATATTATTTGCTTAAAATATGTCAAAAAATATATATTTCAGGGAGTTGGTATCCCGGGCTATACATTGGAATTGTTGGCAGGATTGTAGGAATTATTTGACAGATAAAAAGAATCTTTAGTTTTTACATCCTAAAGTAATTTCTCTGGCGCCAGAAACAATTTTGTTCCTTGTTCACAGATTCTGAAACGGAATTATAAATGGGTTAAACAACAACTTACTAATCACCACAATCATCAGAATATGAGAAAAGATACAGAATTATTAAAATCCTACAAGCATTCTCTATTCAGTCAGAAATTCTGTCAGCAGATTCTTTCTTCATTTTAATTGGCATTCAACTGTTTTTTTTAAGCTGTGATTTTAAAGAAAACAGTAGATACTATGTATTTCCCCCAAATATGAGAACAATGTCCCACAGATCAACCTGTAGACATTTTGTAGTCTGTAAATTGATGATGCTTTTTGAACTACTTCTGGTTTAGAACTTCGGAATATAATTATGTGTTATCAGATTACAGACAACACTACAGAAAGGCTCTTCTCTTTGAACAGTGCCATTGTGTTCAGTGTTCTGTGGCTGTTTTGTGCTGTGCACTTTATGTGGTTTTAATTATTATTGTTTATTATGATGATGTTTTAATTGTTGATGTAGCACCCTGAGCATCTTGGTAAAAGCTTCATAATAATTAAAAATATTATTATAATAGTTCCTGGAAGGTAAAGAAATGGCCAGGGCTCTTTGGAGCAGAGTTCTTGTGTGAACTAATTGCACCAAGAGTCAACATATTTCCTCTGGGGCGGTAGGAGGAAGGATTAAAAAGCATGTCTCTTTGGTACTCACTGCCCTCCCTGCTGCTCCCACTGCCTTTGTGACTAACAAAATTTACTTTTTTTTTCCAATTTGATCACTCAGTGTCAGCCCTGATATCCCCACAGTCTCAATGACATTATCTCAGAATGGGAAACACACAAAACATATGATACACACGTACATTGTCAGTGGTAACATTTCTTTTTGATGAGCATTTTAACTTTGCTATTTATTATTATAAAATTTTAAATTTATTCATTTATTAACTTATTCAATGGAGAGAAGAGATTTGCAAGAGTGTGCTACCTGTGAATTGAGGTTTGTTTATCTTTTATGTCACAATAGTTTTCATTGCTATAAAAGCGATTTTCATGGACATTTTCTATCTTTGAAAGGGAACAGTTTATTAAAGTTTTTGTTAATGCATTTGTTTTTGTGGACAAGAAAATAGTGGTTGTCCTGGAAGAAGGAATGACAGGTGATTATATTCTTTAAAATGCCTTTCCATGTTTTCTACTGAAGTGCATACTTTAATTATTTCGCAAACTTTATTTGACCTTATAGGTCAAATAATTCTTATGTTCCTTCTATTATTAAATTAATGGGTATGCCATTAATGGGTATCATCATATATAGATCAAAACTCTTATTTTTAAAATTGAATTTTATAATGTCCACAAGAAAGACAAGCTCTATCTAATATTTATTTATTGACTTTATTTCTTATAGGAAGGAGAATATAAACTATACCAACAGCTCAATTTTCATAGACCTCATGAAGGTGAGAGTATGAGAAATAATTTCATATTTTTTAGAAATTTTAAACTACAAATAATCACATCAATCTCGACTAGAGAATTCTATGAATCTGCCAATAAGCGCTCTTTTACTAGTCTTTGCAAGGTGGGCAACTATTAATAAGAATGAGTTAATTCTATTGGTGATTACTTTAAAAACAAGAAAGGTACCTCAAAATGGAATTTGTAAATCTAGAACATGGAAATCATCAAAAACCTTTCTATAGAAACATTAGCAATTAATACTATAGTGCTGCAATTTTATCCTAAATTTGTTTGAAGGATTAAAGTTGAGGGGTATTATCACAAACTTGTGTTTCAATGAGAATATTTAATGTTTAATTTTTTATTTTATATTGATGAAACAATTTTAAAGTATGTTTTTTTAAAACATTAACGTTTAAGGAGAATGGAATACAAAACCTAATCTTCTAAATATAATTCTAGCATGTAACAATGTATGAAACCTATTTAATTTATTTCCTTCTGAATTAGCATAGCCATTAACTATTTGCTGGACAAGTTAACTTTACTGGGTCTTAATAGGGAGATGAAACACAAAGATCAGAAGACTGGGAGTTTTTAGAAAAGATAGTAGGAAACACAAGCTTCGGTTTATTTCCCCAACTGAGATCAACATTTTGCAACCTATGAATTCACTTTTTACTGCTGTATACAAAGGAGGGTAAAGTTCTGGAGAGCTAACTAAATGTCTTTGTCCATGAGGTTATATATTCAGAGTTTTAGTTTAATGACACATAGTTTAGCTGCATACAATATTTGTTTAATGGCACTCAAGGAATTCTTTTTTTTTTTTGAGACAGAGTCTGTCTTTGTTACCCAGGCTAGAGTGAGTGCCGTGGCATCGGCCTAGCTCACAGCAACCTCAAACTCCTGGGCTCAAGCAATCCTGCTGCCTCAACCTCTCAAGTAGCTGGGACTACAGGCATGTGCCACCATGCCCGGCTAATTTTTTCTCTATATATTAGTTGACCAATTAATTTCTTTCTATTTATAGTAAAGACGGGTCTCGCTCTTGCTCAGGCTGGTTTCAAACTCCTGGCCTTGAGCAATCTGCCTGCCTCAGCCTCCCAGAGTGCTAGGATAACAGGTGTGAGCCACCACTCCCAGCCTCAAGGAATTCTTGAGCTGTAGAAATGACTGTTCCTTCTCCCCAAGAAGAGTTGACCATTCCCCTTTTTCTTCTGCTGAATCTCCTTTACAGTGTATGTTGCATTTGTACACATGCTGGTTTACATGTTATAACATCTCCTTACACCAGATTGTAATGTGAGTGCTCCATGTCTTCATAGCCCCTGGTCATTCACATTGCCTCACTATAAATGTGTTTTCAATAAGTGATTTTAAAATGGTTAAATGAATGAATACATGTTTTTGTAAACCATACTTCATTGACCCAGAGATGTGTACATAACACCTTAGTGTTAATTTGGAAGTCTATTTTAGAAGACTATCCAAGAACTAAGTATAATCAATCACTTCTGGGTCATTGGAATGCAACTCGGAAAGCAATCCTGTGGAAGTAATCAGAAGTTACTGAGAGCATTTGCACAATGTCAGTTGCAAATTAATGAGCCGCCATACCTTTTGGCTTTGAGAGTATCAAATTAGGAGTAATAGCTTAGAGTCACATAGGTTTGATAAGTGCAGATTCCACATGACTGCAAATTGAAAAATGGATGTCAGAAATACTAAGATTTCTATGAAAATATTTATCCCATGTATATCACAAATATAAGGAAATGGCCAACATGTTATCCATAGGTTGGTCATAGATAATGACTATGGTGGACGTAAAAGAACTGGATATTTACATGAGGAGAACATCTTGACAGAATTAAGATAGAAACATTTCTTATAGCTAAGAGTTTTACCAATCCTACAGGAATAAGGTGCTAGAGTTAATGTGAGAACTTCACTACACATTTATCTCTAGATTTCCAATTAATTATATTTTTGTTTTGGAACTTTGATATATGATACACAGAGGTTTTTATGATATTAAAAATGCAATTTTAATACTTCTCTTTTCAATACTAAGCCAATTATTTCTTTTAAAGTCTCACATGACAGTTAAAGGAGCAACTCATTAGTGTAGTGGTTAGTAGGAAAGGAGTCAGAAATAATTACTCTGCTCTTTAGAAGCAGAGTTGGAGCATTTACAGTGGGCACAGGCTCAAGGCTGCTGTGCACAACCCTTAATGGGTGTTTTGGGTACATGGTGGTAGGAATGGGGCTGACTGTTCAGGCTATTTGGATATCTGCCTCTGCTTTACAGTACTGCTCTTTTGGCAGAAGCTGTCAGAGCTGCCAAATACTTTCCAAGTTTGCATCTTGGCACAGACAGGACTCTGCTTCTTCTTATTTTCCATTTCATCTTTCCCTCTATTATGGTGCTTTGGATAAAGTCTCTTTTTAGGTTCTACGATCGGAATCCTTTACTGCTCAATCACAAATGAATTTCAACATTGAACCCAATCCCTAATTGTCTGCTACATCTTTTAGATTCTCTCACAGTTTTCTTATAACAAATGATGCAACATACATGTACAGAATGATGAAAACAGTGGTAAAAGGGAGGAAATGCACAGATCAGACAGATGAAATCCAGACTACTTCCAATTCCCTGCAGTTGAGTATTTCTTTTCATTTTGGATACATTCCCTACTTTTCATTTCACTTTGGTACTTTGGCAAGCATGCACATTCAGCTGCAGATACTTGTTCCTTTGACCTTAATAAGAATGAACATCAAATTTCTATTCAAATGAAAGCAGAATTTCCAAATATAGGGGTTGGAGTCAGTTATGAACACATAAAGTTATAATGAAATCAATGAAGAATAAAAACTTGGGAGGCAGGAAAAGAGAATGACAAAAAATTTACAGAATTAATGAAATAAAATTTTAAAGTATATGATAAAGCAATAATGAAGTGATGTTAGTATAGTCAATATAGGTTAGGTGACATTTCCTCTCATCTTTATTAAGGCTGCACAGGTTCAGTTTGCTCTAGTCATTGTGGTGAGCTGATTAAGAGTTCTGAAACCCCATCCGTCATTAAACCATCTCAATGTATTATTAAAACAGCAAAATGAGTTTTCCTCCAGGCAAACTGAATAAAACAAACTGCAACAACTTCATGCTATGTCTATACAGCACAGAATAAAATGGAAATATCTCAGTTTCCACTTATTTTGATCAATGTGCATAAGTAAATGACAGACTCAGAACCACATTTTTACTTTGTGGCCTGCAGGGACCTGCATGGTTATCATATTGATCTGATCAGAACCTAAGTGTCAATTTTTTTTGGTTGAATTTGGCCCAGTTGCATATTTTAGCGGGCTTTATTCCTTTTCAAATTGGTTATGCCCTATTCAGTTTTTTCCTAAAGCACATTCTCACATGAAATAATATGACAAAGAAAATTGAGTATTTGGATGATAGGAATGTAAAGAAATCAATATGATTAAGAGATTCTTTAATAGTCAAAAAGATGTGGAAGAATTAGAATGAGCCCTTTGGGAATCTATTTTATACACCTCCATTATTTGTTCATTCATAAAACATGAATGTATCAGCTACCTTCCAGGTGCCTCTGCAAATACATATAAAAACTATAGTCTCTGCTCTCAGGAAGTTAAAAGACAGAGAGATGAGAGAGAGAGAGAAAGAGAGAGAGAGAGAGAGAGAGAGAGAGAGAGAGATGATTGCTTACAACTTACAATATAATGGGAAGGAATAATATATGAGTTACAGGACACTGTAGGATGAAACGGGGATATATTGTAGGACACATATCTAAGACTCAGGATTCAGAAATTTACCACTGAAGTCAATAATGATAGTGATCATGTCCTGAATACTCACTGTGTTCCAGGCACTGGATTATGCTCTTTGCAGGTATTAACTGATTTATTCTCCAAAAAAATTTTGAGAGGTACTGTCAGTATTCTCATTGTACATATGAGTTAACAGGTTTCCGAGACCTTTTCCCCAAAAACTCTTAATAGAAAACATATCCGAATTTAGGTCCGTCTGCTTCTACAGCTAGGCTTTCTTTATGTTAAACTAAGTACTGAAGGACAACCCATGATTAATCTCTCACTAGGAACTGTACTTCTAAGTGTATACACCAGGGGGTGCCCATATGTACACATAAAAAGTTGAGATAAGTATGTTTACTGTACCAATGTTTGTTTTAAAAAAAGAAACTGTTGATTCTGCCGACCCATGAGCATGGTATCTTCCATCTGTTTACATCCTCTGCTATTTCCTTCTTCAGTGTTTCATAGTTCTCCCTGTAGAGGTATTTTACCTCCTTAGTTAAATATATTCCTAGGTACTTTATTTTCTTTGTTGCTATTTTGAAGGGAATGGAGTCTTTGATTTGGTTCTCACTTTTACTATTGTTGGCATATATGAATGCCTCTGATTTCTGTGTATTGATTTTGTATCCTGAGACTTTACCAAATTCATTTATCAATTCAAGGAATCTCTTGGTTGAATCTTTGGGGTTTTCTAGGTATAATATCATGTCATCAGCAAAGAGTTTGATCTCTTCTGCTCCCATTTGGACGCCCATAATTCTGCTCTCTTGTCTGATTGCGGTAGCAAGGACTTCCAGCACTATGTTGAATAGAAGTGGAGATAATGGGCAATCTTGTCTTATTCCAGTACTAAGTGGGAATGCTTTCAATTTTCCCCCATTCAGTATGATATTGGCAGTGGGTTTGTCATATATGGCTTGTATAATTTTTAGGTAAGCCCCATCTATGCCTATTTTGTTGAGCGTTCTTATGATAAAAGGGTGTTGAATTTTGTCAAATGCTTTTTCTGCGTCTATTGAGAGGATCATATGGTCTTTGTTTTTGCTTCTGTTTATATGATGAATTACATTTATAGATTTGTGTATGTTGAACCATCCCTGCATCCCTGGGATGAAGCCCACTTGGTTGTGATGAATTATTTTCTTGACAAGCACCTGGATTCTATTGGCTAGGATTTTGTTGAGAATTTCTGCATCTATGTTCATAAGGGATATTGGTCTGTAGTGTTTTTTTTGTTGTTGTTGCATCCAGAGAAGATCCCATATAGCAAAATCAATCCTAGGCAATAAGAACAGAACAGGAGATATCAATTAACCAGACTTCAAACTATACTACAAGGCTATAGTCATTTAAACAGCTTGCAACTGGCACAAGAACAGGGACATTGACCAGTGGAACAGAACAGAGAACCCAGATATAAAACCATCCTCATATAGCCAACTAATCTTCGACAAAGCAGACAAAAAGATACACTGGGGAAAAGAATCCTTATTCAATAAATGGTGCTGGGAGAACTGGATAGCCACATGTAGAAGACTGAAACAAGACCCACACCTTTTACTTCTCACCTCTCAAAAATCAACTCACGCTGGGTAACAGACTTGAACCTTAGGTGTGAAACTATTAGAAGTCTAGAGGAAAATGTTGGAAATACTCTTCTAGACATTGGCCTAGGCAAAGAATTTATGAAGAAGACTCCAAAGGCAATCACAACAGCAACAAAAATAAACAAATGGGACCTGATCAAATTAAAAAGCTTCTGCACAGCCAAAGAAACTGTCAAGAGAGCAAACAGACAACCCACAGAATGGTAGAAAATTTTTGCAAGCTACACATCTGATAAAGGGCTGATAACTAGAATCTATTTAGAACTCAGGAAAATCAGCAAGAAAAAAATCAAACAACCCAATCAAAAAATGGGCAAAGGACATGAACAGAAACTTCTCAAAGACAGAATAATGGCCAACAAACATATGAAAAAATGTTCAACATCTCTAATCATCAGGGAAATGCAAATCAAAACCACAGTGAGATATCACTTAACTCCAGTGAGAATGGCCTTTATCAAAAAGTCCCCAAACAACAAATACTGGAGTGGATGTAGAGAGATAGGAACACTCCTACACTGCTGGTGGGACTACAAACTAGTTCAGCCTCTGTGGAAAGCAATAGGGAGATACCTTAAAGCGATACAAATAGATCTATCATTTGATCCAACAATTCCGCTACTAGGCATCTACCCAAAAGATCAAATGACACTCTACAAAAAAGACACCTGCACTCGAATGTTTATAGCAGAACAATTCACAATTGCAAAGTTGTGGAAACAACCCAAGTGCCCATCAATACATGATTGGATTAATAAAATGTGGTATATGTATACCATGGAGTACTATTCAGCTTTAAGAAACAATGGTGATATAGCACCTCTTGTATTTTCCTGGATAGAGCTGGAACCCATTCTACTAAGTGAAGTATCTTAAGAATGGAAAAACAAGCACCACATGTACTCACCAGCAAACTGGTATTAATGGATCAACACCTAAGTGGACATATAGGAATAATATTTATTGGGTGTCGGGCAGGTGGGAAGGTGGAGGGGATGGGTATATACAAACATAATGAGTGAGATGTGCAACGTTTGGGGGATGGTCACGCTTTAAGCTCTTACTTGAGCGGGGAGGGGAATATGGGCAATATAAGTAACCTTAACATTTGTACCCCCATAATATGCTGAAATAAAAAAAAACAAACTTGTAATAAGCTAAATGTCCACTAATGGGGAAATATTAAAAAAATATGAAATATTGTAGAGAAGAACCTGACCATCTGGATTCAAAATCCAGCTCTCCTGTTTCCCTACAGTGTGACCATGAGAAAATAGCTAGAGTTCTCTGTGATTTTATTTTCTCATCTGTAAATTAAAAATGATAACAAGAGTAACTAACTCATTTAAGAGAATTAGCTAAAATGACGAAAGTAAAACACTAAAAATGCCTTGTACATAATAAGTATTTAATTAATATTAGTTCTATTATTATGTAATGGATCTTCTGCATAGTTTAAAAAAATGGCCATGTGTACCAGTGATGGAAAGCTTCCCAAGACATGAGGGCTGTCCAGAAAGTATCTAGCCATTTAATATGAGAAATTATATTAACAATGGCTTGAAACTTTCCATATAGCCCTCGTATTTCTGAGTGTAAGCAAGTAAGTTGCTTACATATAATAATCTTTATGAAACTATATATTTTCAAAAAGACATATTATGTATATAAGTACATAGTAAAAAAGGACCCCGACAGTCTTTTTTTCTCTCTCTTCCACAAACAGCCCTTTAAAGTATCAACATAGCTATCATAATTATCCTGGTCTCTACTAATTGTGCTTATGCATGTCTGTCAGGGAAAAAGTGACTTGGGTTAGAGAGGAAGAAGGAACATCTGTTAAAGTTATACTTTTCATTTGCTTTGACACAAACATGTACACATATGAATATGTGTTTGCCTTTCTAAAATTGGGCAAAGGCCAAGTTCTGTTGTTCCATTGAGAATGAAAATGAATTCTGGAAAGATTTCAAACATGCTCCTGCCAAATATGGCTTTCATCCTATTTTCAAACAAATATTTATGTCTTTTGCTAGCAGGATTCTTTAAAAGGATAACGAAGTATAATGTTTTTCTATCATTAAAATGGTCTGCCTCTTTACGAGATATTGAAATTTTCTCAATTTTCTTGGAATTTGTAGCATTAGATGGCTGTTTTTGAGTCATGGAACTGTTTCTTTAAATCCCATCATCTCTGGGGGTGTGATTGCTGTGATCACTTGCACTTTGTCCAAGTGCACTTTCTGTATTACCCTTAGACACTCCAGCCCAGCCGTATTCCTAACTCTTCCTGCAAGAGGGTGTGGCCAGTCTACTGGCTTCAGTCTTCCCTGTTTGTCTCAAGCCAGGCCAATCATTTTTTCTTACACTGCTGAAGCAGTCTCAGGAACATTTTCAAAAGCACACCCTTTCTAGAAGTGTGGGAAATGACCAAGTTCCTCAAATGTCATGAGAAAGATGGGTGGGGGTGTGGAGCTCTGGCATCATCTGAACTTTTAGAGTTTCAAACAAATGAACACTTGTCTCTTGATTCTAAATCCATCACTTTTGGGGTAAGGAATAATGTGTTCTCTTTTCAATTATATTCAATTCATTTTTCAGACTTTTAAAATTATTTATTTTTACAGATAATGTTCACATGTGTATATGTAACATATGTACATAAATGGATATGCATTCTATCTATTCTCATCTGTTTATCTATTGAGTGCAAAGCACATTTTTTTAAAATCAAGGATACATTCTTTGTAATTTTATAACTTGACCTAAAAAAAAAAAAACTTTTTTAGGTATACTTTCCCACCAGAAAGTATGCAGCACTTCCAACCTGTAGAGTTTAGGATCTTGCATTAATTATTTGAGGAGTTCTTAACTATTTGAGGTCCTAGGCAACAAAAGAAAGAACTATTCCATATGAAATATTTTTAATATAATTAGTAAAATAAACGGACACAGATTTTGCAGTTTGTAGCTTTTTCACATTCATTTTGTGTCTTTATTTTTCTACAAAACCCTATAAAATACATCAATTGCTTTTTATTTTATTGGAGACAATTATCTTTTGAAAGATAAGCAAATATTTAAAATTAAATATGATTTTGTCCCAATCTAATATTTCTGATGAATCAAGAATTATTTTTAAAGTAAATCATTGCTTTCCATACATTGATAAGTTATTTTGAACAGAAGCCTTTTAGGTTTACATAAATGTACAAAGAATACTGGCTTTAAAACAAGAAGGTTATCTTACTATTTTCCTGTCACTGGTTGTGGACTTTTGTGGGTTATATAACATCTTTCATTTAAAAGTAATTTTTTCAATCATTGATATTTCAATAATGATTTTTAGAATTTATTTTAAAATGACACTTATTTTTTGTAATCTTTTGTATGTCTAACACACAAATCTTCTTAGAAAACTTAGAAATTATAGAATAATATAATGCAAGAAAAAAGTCAGTATTCTACTATTCAGAATTTATACACAGTTAACTATCTGGTTTATGTATTTCCAGACTTGTATATATAGTTAAAAACACAGTGGCTACATTGTTTCAAATAATAATATATTATTACTACTTTAAAGGTCATCAGATTCATTTTAAAATATGATTCTAAAATTTCATAGTGTTTCTGTTATGCCTATATCAAAGTTATTTTATTAACCCACTATTCTTCATCATTTAGACTGCCTTCTGATTTAGCTTGTAAATCTACACTGTAATAAACATCTATATATAGAGATGGCCCCAGACTTACAATAGCTCAATTTATGATTTTTGGACTATGTGGTTTATTGGGATGTAAATACATCATAAATCAAGAAGCATTTGTATTCACTTTTCCCCATTTGTCCAATGGGTTTACCTATAAGTAGAATTCCTAAAAGTTCTGTTGCTGAAATAAAGACTTAGATCCTCAAATGCATTTTCAACATATGACCATATTATTTCCCCAGAAAGACCTCACTAATATATGCTGTCTCTAGGGGGTTTTAAATGTCCTTCTCCCCTCACCCATACTCTCACTGGTATGATCATATTTCAAAAATCCTGAACAATATTTAAGGGAATAATTGAGTTATATTGTTACTTTAATTACAATTCTTTGATCTCTACTGAGGTTGCTTGTATTTATTGCTAACTTACTTCCAACTCAGATGCTATTGTTAGTTTTAAAAAAATATTTATAGTATATTGATGTGCTATATATTTTACTTATTTATTTTCAGTCTATCTCTATTAGAACACAAACTCTTTTTTTCTGATATTGCTATAGCTTTGTCAACAACATGTAAAATCGTGCCTGTTATATAGTAGGTTTTCAAACTATCTTTGTTGAATGCAGGGATACATTGTACTTTTTATGGTATGTGAACTAACTGCTGATGCTCTTTGTGCATTTTCTTTTAGGGAACTACTTTGGCATATCTTCATGAGATATTAATGTGTAAGAACTAACTATATATTAAGGTTGTTATCTGCTCTATATGTTGCCAATATTTTTCTTTGTATTTTATCAGTAAATTTAATTTATTGTTTTAAAAGTCATAAGTTTTAGAAAACTTTGTGTGTTGAAATATATTATTTTCTTTCTGATAGTTTCTTTGTTTTAGTGTTTAGAAATATCTTTTCCATACTAATGTGAAATTTAATTATACTTTCTTCTAGTTCTCTTAGAGTTGGACTCATTCTATTTGGCATTTTTTTGGTATTTATTTTGAGATATATATTGGTAAAGGAGAAAGAAGAAGGTGAATTTCACAAGAAAGTAACTATTTGCATTAAGGCATAGTTTGTAAAATTGATGAGACTTGAGGAAATACATTAATTATATTAACTGGTATTCTTAGGAATTTGGAGAGATGTGATTGATACCCTGGGTGGATAAATAAATATTGGAGCATACGAGGATCCTGTCATCTGAGAAAAAGAAAGGAAATTATCTTGTTGAGGAAAAGCACTTTTTAAATTGGAGTGAAAACATAATGTGACTTCTCTTTTAAATGAAGTAGGAAGTGAAAGATAGATTTGATCTGAGGAAGAGTGAAAGTTGCACTAGACTTCTAGCTTGAGAAGTTCAGAGGCAAGTATTTCCACAGTGCTATAGAAACTCCAAACAGTGAAATAAATATGAAGACAGCAGGAAAAACACAAATACAAATAAATACAATAGTTATCCTTAACATTAATTGATGTTGTATTTGTTTTAATAGACCTGATGAGGATTTGATGAAAGCTGTAAATTCTCTACTCAGATAAATGCGTATTCATTCTATTTTGCAAACAATTTTAGCAAATGAGATGATTCCCCTGCACTGAGTAAAGAACAGTCACTCAATGGGATATGTAGGACTTTATTCCTAAATTTTTTCTCAACCTGTAGAAGCCTTATATCTAAATGGAAAATGGAATCTTCTGGTTATTACTTTGTTCTTTCTTCCACTCCTCAGACTGCTCATTGGGTTTGTGATGATTAATTTTATTTCTCAACTTGACTGGGATACAGGGTGCCCAGATTAAGCATATTTCTGAGTGTGTTTATGAGGGTGTTTCAAGAGGAGATTAGCATTCGAATCAGTGGACTGAGTAAAGCAAATTACCTTTCCCAATGTGGATAGGCATCATCCAATCCTCTGAGCACCAGAATAGAGAAAAATGGCAAAGGAAGGGAGAATTCACCCTGTTTGTCTGACTGCTTGAGCTGGAACTTTAGTCCTCTTCCGCCTTCAACTGGGACTTACTTGCCCTTCACACTCCAGTTCTCAGAAATCAACCACTGTCTTTTCTTGGTCTTCAGCTTGCAGGTGGTAGATCACGAGACTTACCAGCTTCCATAATCACATGAGCCAATTTCTTATAATAAATTATATACTGTGAAATCATCAATAAGACATACAGTTGACTTTTGAACACTGTGGAAGTTAGGAGTACTGATGACTCCCTGCACAGTCAAAAATATGTGTACAATTTTGACTCTTCAAAAATGTAACTACTAATAGCCTACTGTTGACTGGAAACTTTATCAATAACATAAACAGTAGATTAGCACATATTTTTTACATTATATATATTACATACTGTATTCTTGCATAAAGGAAGCTAAGAAAATGTTATTAAAAATTATAAGTAAGAGAAAATATATTTAGTATACATTAAGTGGAAGTGGATCAACATAAATAATTTCATACTCATTATCTTCACATTGAGTAGGCTGAGGAGGAGGAAGAGGAGAGGTTCGTCTTGCTATGTCAGGAATGGCAGAGGTGGAAGAGCTAGAGGAGGTAGAGGAGAGGCAGGAAAGACAGACATACTTTATGGAAGTACATCATAATTTCTACCTGACTTTCCTGCTTTTTCATTTCTCTAAAAATATTTCTATACTGTACAAATTCTTCTTCCACCATTAGCTTTAGTTTTGGTGCCTGTATCATAGAAGGGTCCATGTTGTAAAAGAAGTCATAAGCAGTCTTGAATAATAAGAATCCTTCTGCCTAACTGCCTAATGTCAACTTGTTTTCTTGCACTGCTTCTTCTAGGTCTTGTACCTCATCATCTGACACTGATTTGGAAGCATTCATCAAGTCATCTTCTGTTAATTCCTCTGGAGTGGTGTCTATTGTCTGTTAGTTCTTCAATTTCTCCAATATTCATGTCTTAAAAGTCTTCACCCTTTAACTTTTTTTTGCCACGTCTACCTACAATCTCTTTCATGATTTCCATGATTGGCTCTGTCATAAGTCCTGTGAAATTAAGCACAACATGTGGACAAATTTTCTCTAGCAGGAATTTGTTGTTTGATGGCTTTCAATTTATTGTTTGATGAATTCTTCTGTAACAACAATGGCACCTTCAGTGCTGTCATGCTTCCAGATTTTCATGATGTTCTTTCTGTTGGGATTTCTTCTATAGCCTTGATAATCCTTTTCATAGAGTACTGTGTGCAAGGAACCTTAAAGGGCCATAAGGATGACCTCCTGATCTTGAGGCTGAATCAGAGACACTGTGTGTAGGGGCAAGTAGAACACTTCAATGCCTTCGGTGTTGAACTTATGGGGTCTGGGTAGCCAGGAGCATTGTCCAATATAAAAAGAACTGTAAAGGCAGTTTTTTATTAGCAAGGTAGGTCTTGAGTTCAGGAACAAATCATTGGTGGAACCAATCCAGAAAGAGGACTTTTTTTCTCCAGGCATTCTTGTAAAAGACTGGAAGCTGGTGTTTATCCTTTCCATTCAAGGCTCAGGGGTTAGCAGCTTCATAGACAAGAGCAATCCTGATTATAAACCCAACTGAATTTGGATAAAACAATAGAATTATCTTCTCCTTTCCTGCCTTAAATCACAGTGTTCACTTCTTTTCCTTACTAATAATGTCTTTTGTGCATTTTTCTCAAGAGTAGTGCACTTTGTTCTGCATTAAAAACTAGTTCAGGAAGATATTCTTTCCCTTCAATTATTTTCTTAATGGCATTTGGGAGCTTATCTGCTGCCCCTTGGTTGCAGAAACTGCTTTTTCTGACATCTTGACATTTTTTTTAAGCCAAACCTTTTTCTAAAATTATCAAACCATCCTTTGCTTACATTAAATTCTTCAACTTTAGATCCTTCACCTTCCTTTTGCTTTAAGTCATCATATAATGACTTCAATTTTTCTTGAACCATACAAGAGACTATAGGTACGCCTTTCTTACGGCAATCCTGCACCCACATAAAAGCTGCATTTTTAATATGAGATTAAAATATGTTTATTTTACAAAAAGTGCAAGGGTTTTGTGCCTGTTGGCATAGCTACAGTGATAGCTTCAATGAATTTCCTTTTCTTTTTTACAATGGTCCTTAGACTGAATTCATTTACCTTGAAATGGCAGGCAATTGCATCTGCGGACCTCAAACTAGGGTACATATCAAGCAATTCAACTTTTTCTCATAATGTTATGACTTTGCTTCTTAAGAGCATTTCCAGCATCACTAGTGCACTTTGTATGGGTCCCATAGTGTTATTTAAGGTTTATGGTATTGTACTAAACATGATGAAAAAGATGCGAGAACCAAGACAAATCACTCTTTACTGTGATAACGCAATTTACTGGAGAGACAAACTGCTCAAACAGAGATGATTAGCATCACATGGTGTTTTAAACGGATATTTGCAACACTTGAATTAGCAACAGGAGGTGGCTACAAAATTATTACGGTAGTACCATATGAGCTATAGTTAATTTTATGCAGTTATAATTTAACACTCCATCTTTACTTTTTTTACATTTCCCTCCACTGTGAATGGTACCACACACAGTTTGTGTTTGTGTGTGTAAGTTTTAATGGGTTTTAAATATTTATAATAGATTTGTGTATATTTAACGGCAGTAAATGATAACATAGACTGGTATATGTATGTATTTTATGCATTTGTGACATATCTAACATTTTTTTAGTTTTTTTAAATATATATTTCTAGGCTACACAGTTTGGGAGTTTTTTCAAATTATTGTTGAAAATCTCCAAAATATTTTCCAATATATTTATTGAATAAAATCCACATATAAGTGAATCTGCACGTTTCAAACCCATGTTATTCAAGGATAAATTCTCTCTCTCTCTCTCTCTCTCTATATATATATATATATATATATATATATATGCATTTTATTGGTTCTGTTTCTCTGGAGAATCCTGACTAATACAGAGTGGCCATTTTCTTTCTTCCCTCAAATCTGTACTTCTAATGGATGTGGGCATGTTTCTTGATTGGCACTTGCTTTCATCCTTGACAGCTGAGTATGAATTAAGGTAGGGCCCTATAATGATGAAAAATGGAATAGTTCTCTCAGAATGGTTGCTACTAGTGGCCTTAAGCTAAAAGTCCGAAAATGGTTGTTCAGTTTCATATATGATCTCAACCCAGGTCCCTATGACAAGAGTCCAAGTAGGCACACAGGAGCCCAATGCAGAGTGAAGTTGACTGATATATTCACTTCAAATCTAAAAAATATTGCTTTGAGAATTGGTAAAAAAAAAAAAAAAGACTCATAATGGGAATTTCATTTGTGATAAATCCCTTCTCTTCATGAAGGATTCAAAGTAAATTAACTCATCATACTATTTACTGAAAATCTTTGTCTCTTGTCTCAGGCTGTGTCTATCCAACTGAAAAAGAGCAGACTACGTTATTTTTGGCTATACTAATGCCAATATTAATGTCAGTGTGGATTTCTTCATGGTCAATTTGATAATTTCTTTGGAGATGAGCCATTCTTATAAAATAATAATAGGCAAATGAAATCAATTGTACTGTATTGACAAGGTTTATTGTCTTTTCTGAAATCATTTGAAAAGACAGACATGTGAATTTCACTCAGGAACAAACTGAATTTAGTTATAAAAGTCCTATGCTCTATGAATCTTCCACTAGAAACATTCATATTACTAGAAACATATTTTATGTGTAATGTGAATAGGATATTGTATGTATTGGAGATACTCAGGAAAAAATGAAAAAAAAAGCCCTTGAAATTATAAAAATACAAAAAGAAAACAAATATATGAAATAATAATCTCAATTGCTCATAACTGAAGTCATAATTTTGAGCATCTAGGTACTCTCTTGTCTCTAGACATTTAGCGCTAAATAGTGTGAACACTGCATTTCACTAGAAATTAAAACAGCCTGATGAGATTCTATTAAAGGTGGAAATGCAGGTATAATCACTTAGCATAAGACTCTATGTGCAGTGGAATATGACAAAAGAAAAAAAAAGCTAGCAAAGGAAATTTGAAGTGAAGACTGAAGCTTGCTGTGCGTCTATTGAAATAATACTTACATTGAAATAATATGATATGGAAAGTGATTAATTTTTACCAAAATAATTTAGTGTTATAATTATGCTTAATTTTTAACTGAAAACATATTATCTTGAAAAGAAACCACTGATAGCCAACCTTACCCACAAGTGATTCATCTAGGATTCACAACATAACAATTTAGACATAATAATTTAATCATAAAGTAATTCATATAATCTGTTTGGAATTCCTGAGGGCTTCAACGAGCTAGTAACAATAAAACTATAGAACAAGAGAATATTCAAGTTTTAGCAATGACATCAACATAACAAAATAAAGAAAACAGCTACTGGCCGGTGCAGTGGCTCACACCTGTAATCCTAGCACTCTGGGAGGCCGAGGCAGGAGGATCGCTCAAGAGTGTGTGGGACTCCAGCCTCCCGAGTAGCTGGGACTACAGACAAACACCATCATGCCCGGCTAATTTTTTCTGTACATTTTTAGTTGGCCAATTAATTTCTTTCTATTTTTAGTAGAGACAGGGTCTCACTCTTGCTCAGGCTGGTTTTGAACTCCTGACCTTGAGCAATCCGCCCACCATGGCCTTCCAGAGTGCTAGGATTACAGGCATTAGCCACTGTGCCGAGCCTCTAATACATTTTTGAATATCTAATTTTGCCTCAGTATCATCTCCTCAGAGTACCTAAATAGCACAAGTGCTATCAGGAGTTATCAAAAAATGCAAGTAATAAGTGAAGATTTGGGACTGGCTTACTTACTGCTCAGTGGGTGAAAAGAACATCATCCTGTCTGGTCAGTGAGGAAATGATACTCCCTTGCACAAAGTAATGTTAATTGCTAAGGATTTCCCTGGTAATCACCAGAAAATATATCCATGTGGAGAGAAATGCTGTGGTAGAGTAAAAAAAGTTAGGCATTTGAAAGATTTGGGTTAATAGTGCCTACAAAGACAATGGAGTTTTTTGGTTACTTCTGAGTTTTGTTGGTGCCCTGCAGAGGGATAATAAGAGACTGGTGGCTAACAGGCATAGGTTTCTTAAAAGAGACCATTATCTCCTCTAGTGGAAACAGAGCTGTGCAAGAGCTGAAGGTCTAATAGTGTGAAACTCTAGAGACATTTGAAAGATCTACCAATTCCCTGCTTTGCTATACAAAGAGCAAGGTGGGCGTTGGCTTGGAAAACCTGTGGTCCTGAAACATGGGTTGGGATATCAGATGGATGCCCCTAAGGATAGTGCCTCTGAAATTGCCCACAAACCCTCTGGGCTTCAGAGGTGGATGACCCTCCCCTAGAGAGACCTATCACTTTCTCTGTTCCAGGAGGCTCTGCAGAGGCTACTCCTCCACAAAGAAACAGGTGATCCCCTCAGAAGCTGCCCACTTCTCTACTTTTGTCTTTGAGTTGATAATTAGTGCTAAGGACCAGAATAATAATGTTGGGCCTAATAAAAAAGGAAAAGAACTATCTACACTGATGGAATTGAAAGAATTAGCTAGCATGTACTGGCTTGAGCCATGGGAATATCCCTGGGATAGGATTTTGAAGGCACTTGATCACAAAGGTCAGAATGTAAGGCTATGTGAGAAAGTACTCTTGGCTTGGGACAATTAATTAACTTTCTTGGGACAAAGCATATCCTAGCAGGACCCTAGAAGACAGGGCAAACTCATTGCTGGGGTGGCACTTGGAAGCCTGAAAAAAAAAAAAGACATGGCAAACACTCAGTGAAGTAGAAATGGCTGAGTCACCTTGTCAGATTTTAAGGCAGGAATAAAGAGACAGAGAGACTAGGGAAGCAGGCACACTGGGATAGATATAGCATGTGAGGCCAGAGGAGCCATCAGACCATTATGTTCCACAGGAAGGCCCAGAGGTCACATCATTTTCCACATTAACGTGCTGGTCAGATGGGTGCCAGCACCACTAAGAAATTCAGTGGGGGCCTCATCTTCAGGCCAAGGCCAAGGATAATGGTAGGAGAAGCAGATACAGTTTTCAGATTAGGTACTAGCAATCTTAAACATCAGACACCAGGAGGCCACAATTATTCTAAGGAATGACAATGTCAAAGGTACAGCCGAAGGAGCTTGACCCACAGGAAGTTGTAAAAATGGCTAATGGAACATGGCATGCCTGGAAGCAGGAGTGCTATTTAACAACAATAATAAAAAAGAAAAAAGAAAAGAAAGAAAGAAACTTAGAAGACAAGAATGAAGAAGCAGGAAGATGAGGACAATTGTGGCAATAAAAGTAACAACTCTTGCTCAGTTTCCATACTTGAACAAATTTGTAGATACAGACCCATTTTCTGAAAAGACACCCTACATAACCATGGCTAGTATACACTGTGATGATTCCTCTAGGTAGAGATTCCCCAAGGGAATCTATAGCCATTCTCATATATGAGCCATATATGAGAATCTATAGCCATCCCCTTTCCACTGGGAAAAAGGGGATAACCAGTCATTTCAAGGACTACTAGACACAGATTATTAGTTTCCACACTGATATGTGGAAACCCCAAATGTCATCATGGTCCCTCTATTAGAGTAGGAGCCTTATGAGGGCCAGTTAATAAATGGAGTCCTGATAGAGTTCTAACATTCTAAGCGAATCATAATATTACATATATATATGTGTGTGTGTGTGTGCGTGCGTGTGTGTATACATATATATATGAAAGTAAAAACATTTATAGTATCATGTTAGTGAATTTTCTAGAATTAATTAAATATATGGTCTTTTGATTTAGATTGAAGAAAAGTATGTTTATGGATTAAGACTAAATATTAGGCGTTCATATAACCACAGGAAAGTATATTGAAAGCTATCTCAGGATCTGCTCTCTGGGGAAAATAGGCTAAGACATAGCTGAAATCATTTTATGAGCTAATTTTGATGGAAAAAGTCATTGGCGAGGGAACAGTGCTATATCACTCATCATAGTGATCTTAATTTAGTTAATTGAATGTGGAAATATTGAAATAAAGAGGCTTTTCTTGGGACAGAGATGGATCACTTTTCAATATTCCCCCAGCAACCTCTAGTACACATTTACTTTCCTTCATTTTGGAATATCAGCATTAGCAGTTGGCTTCATGACATGACTGGAGTAGAGTTACATACTCACATGGGACAGACAATGACATTTCTTTACAAATTTGCCTCAGATCTATAGTAATTCCTTGTTTACTCTCCTGCCTCTGATGCGATCTGGATGGCTGGGACATTCCACAGAATCACACTGATCCATTGCATGGCTGACATCATGCTGACCAGACAGGAAATGCAAAAGGTGGCCACTCTGCTGGAAACTGTGGAAGGACACGTGCACTCCAAAGGGTGGTTGATAAAACTCATGAAAGCTCAAAGACCTGTGCTTCGAAATCTGACAGGCCTCATGGCTCTGGATGTATCAGTTTAAAAAGATGCAGTATGGAACTTACGGCAAAATCTAGTGGGAAACTCACTACTCAGGCCCCTGGGATTTAGGAAGAAGCCCATGGCCACTGAAGCAGGAAAATGTGCACCTTTGAGAAACACACCTTTGAGAAGTGTACACCTTTGTGTTGTGGGCTCCTGGTAGAGATGGAATACTTGAACACAGAACACTGAGTAGCAATGCATCCAGGACTGCCCATTATGAACTGGATTCTTTTGCACTCACAGAATCACCTAACGGCACATACCCTTAGTATGGAGCAGTTCATACTAAAATAAAAATAGTATCTTTGTTATCAAACTGGTGCAGTATCAGAGAACACTAGCTAACCACAGTCCAGGTAGCCCTCCATGCCACTCACCAGAATTGTGCCAGTGCCCTTCCTCTGGATCATTCTTCTTGTCATATAGTGAGTCCCATACCAGTTGAAACAAGAGGGAAAAGGCCAATTTGCTTTATATTTGGATTTGTACAGTCTCTGGATGCAATACAAAAGTGGACAATATTTAATTCCAGCCATTGAAAAAACTGTGTGTAGAGAAAACCTTCTCAGCGGGCAAGATCGTGTGTGATGTACCTGGTTATTCACTTTGTGTGGAAGGCAGAGTAACCCAAGATATTCTGGGGCATTGGCCCATGGCCTGATCCTTTGATCAAGGGTCTAGAAGGAAAATGATTGAATACCAGAAATCAGGAGGTTTAGATTAGAAATGTGAGGTTGAACATATGGGGCTGGGTACACATTGTACAGAGTTTTTGTTTCACACATTAATGCGCAATAGAAAATGGAAAGGGTACTGCACTGAACAACCAAGTAGACATATATAACTCAGCTGCTCCAGATTTGGCATGAGGGGTCTGTGCAGAGTGACCGTGATGGCAGAGACAGTCTGCTTATGGGCTCAGTAGCACACCAAGCATACCTACTTACCAAGGCTAATCAATCTAGTGCACCCTCTGAATGCCTAACCTGTCAGCAAGAGACTGCTGACTGGTGAAACTCCGATGTGGCATTTTTCCTTGAGGAGATCAACCAGCTAAGTTGACTATATTGGGCCTTTCCATCATTGAAGGGTGGTTAATAGTTTGTTTTCAAGGATACCTAATCTAGATACCTATTCTAGGCATAGGCCTGCCTTTTCTGCTTGCAGAGTCTCAGCCACTCAGTCTCAGTACTATCGGGGACATCCGAGAATGCCTGATCCAAAGGCAAGGAAATCTAACCACTATAACATCTGATCAGTGAGCACCCTTCACAATGAGAGAGATGAGGTAAAGGCCAGACAACCATGGGACCCCCTGCCTCTGTCACATACTGCACCATCTAGAAATGGCCAGCCACAGGGAACTCTGGAATAGCTTCTAAAAATCCAGCTCAAGTGTCAGCCTGAATTTAACATTCTGAAATTATGGGGAACAATCCTTAGAATGTGGATATGCATTAAATCGGAGACCTGCATGTGACGCTGTGTTACATGTTACAGGCACTGCATAGGGTGGAAAAGAAATCATCACAATTGCAGAGGCAATAGACCCTGAGTAGCAGGAGGACATGGGGTTACTTCCCATACAGTGAATAGGCGTGGGGAGGAATACTTGTGAAATCACAGTGCTCGTGTGGGCACCTCCTAGTACCCAATTGTCCCACAGTATCTGTGAATGGATATGTGCAGCAACCCCTGCCTGAGAAAGGTATGAGTCCCACAGATACAGATCTCCCAGGAGAGAAGGTTTGAGTAGCAATACAAGGTACACCAACAACCTACTCAGCCAATCACTGAGTGCTAAGGACATTCTGAATACGTATTGCATTTGTAGGAAAAAGAGTTTGAATATCACTTGTGGTCTTGAGATTAATCTCATCAAAACTACCTTTCCTGAATTTTTTCTTTTCTTCTCTTTTCTTTACCTTTTCCTTTTATTTAGTTTTTTAAACATAGTTTCATTCTGTCATTCCCAAGCTGGAACACAATGGCATGATCATAGCTTACTGCAGCCTCAAAGGTCAAACTCCTGGGCTTGAGAGATCCCCCGACCTCAGCCTCCTGAATGGCTGGGACTACAGGCACCCATCATCACGTTCAGCTGATTTTTCTATTTTTTGTAGAGATGAGGTTCACTATGTCACCTAGGTTGGTCTTGAACTCTTGGTCTCAAGCCATCCTCCTGCCTTGGCCTCCCAAAGCACTGGGATGACAGGCATGAGCCACCATGTCCAGCCTCTCTTGAGTTTCTTGACAGGAAGAGAGGTCTGTGGGAACCATGGAGTAGTCACTCCCACGACCTATAAGGAGAAGTAGATTTACATGTTGCAAAAATTGGACTATAACAACCATCAAATTATGCCTCTCAGAGTTCCAATTGAGGGAGCATAACTGAGCAACAGCTCTAGCGACTGAGCTCTGAAATTCATCACCACAGTGGTGCCAAGGCTGCCCTTTTAAATTTCCTTTCCCCGCACATGCTGAGTGTAGCAGCAGGCTAGGTCATTCCTGGAAGATAGGGGACTCCTCTGGACAGGCCACTTGCCTGAAGTCCTTCTCATTGGCCATTGACCTTGCCAACCTTTTTTAGAACTGCCTTCTTCCACTCAACCTTTCCTTCCTCTCTCCTTTACAGCTGTCAGATTAAGCTTCTTGGTCTGAGGTCTGAGATTCTCTGGATCCCCTCCAATTTTCCCTAATAGGCATACATATTCTACTAATAAATCTCTTGCCCATCTAATCCTGTCTTAACATCTGCTTCTCTGAGAATCTGCAGTAACACATCTGTGTTGACACAAGCCAATTTGTGGAGTTTAAGTAAACTGTATACTGACTCTAACCCACTTACTAGCAGTAATGAGGCCACAAGTAATTCTTCCTTCTTGTAACACCAATTGGTTTTTTTCATTGACTAATGATTACCTATGTTCCTAATCTACCCAGCAACCTTTCAATTCTTACTTAAAATAAGACAAGAAGAACTTAGTCAACAAGAGAATGTGAAAATGTACAATTTCTCCATGATTACTAGAAAAGTATCTCAAAATATCTGCCCTTCTGCAACAGAATATTGCTGAAGCAGGATCTATAATCAAAAGGTAGGGGTAAAAAACCTACCTAACAGGTACAATGAACACTATTTTGGTGACGGACATACTTATAGCCCTGACTTAAGCATTATAAAAGCTATCCATGTAACAAAAACATTTGTTTCCCCATTAAAGGCAATGTATTAAAAAAAATCCATTTCCTAGAAGTCAAATTAAATAAACATTAAAAATAAAAAAGTGAAATAGAGATATGTATAAGACAAAAAGTAAGGAAAGTTAAGACCTCCACTTGCTTCAATATTCTGATATGTTTACTTTGTTTAGTCTTTTAGTTGGCTTCACATTCTAATAATTAAGGAAGCTCACAAAATGATTTGCAGAAGGAGAATATTAACTAAAGGATTATTGAGTACTTCACCATAAGTCTGTTGAACAGGAAGCATACATCTTATAATGTGAACTAATTTCTTAAACAAATAGATCTCTGTGATTGGATGGATTTATAAATTCATGTTTACACAACTAATGTTATTATTAGCATAAATATTTTATAGCATCTATTATAGCAGCTTTCAGGTAATTGATTCCTCCAGAAATATTTGTTGATATGAAATGAAAATATCTTTGAGAAATGGGTTCGATTACATGCATTCCGTAGAGGTGAAACGGACTCTCTAGCTGGGTGTGATAAAGAAATAATCAGACCAAAGTATCATCAAATGGATTCTTCTGGTCCCATTTGTGGGAGAAGCACATCAACACATAAGCACCTTTGCCAATGGCGATTATAACTAACAACCAAATGGACTATGTGAGCACCACGTTGTCACAGTGCAGCTGATAATTCAGAGAAACGCACACTCACTGTGTATGTTTCAGGGTGCAACCCAGTCAGATGGCTCTAAGAAGTTCAATATGATCACAGTTTCCAGCTAAGCAGAAGGAAAGTTTCTGGCCTTTGCATGTTTTTGACACTCTGAGAAGAAAAAATAAAAACGAAAGTTCTCCATTTTATCCCATTACCACTCATCACACATATGTATCTTACAGTGGATGTTAAAGAAAGTTAATTACAGGGAGTTTCTGTTAAATATGGGAATAGATAAGGACTAAAAGGGAAATGATGGCATATGCCAAAATTAAGGGTACGAAAATCCTTTTATGAATGTGCTCAGAAGAATCCAAACAGTTTTGTGACATTTTAGACAGGAAAAGTCATTTTTATACTGAAGTAATGTAGGGTTGTGCAAAGCTTCATATCAGCTGATAAAGAAAAATATTACTTTCATAGGTTCACACAAGAAGTTCAAGTATTTCATCTCAGCTTCGATTTTTAAGCCATTTTCCTGCAAACTGGCAAATTTCTGCCTACAGCAAACTGATGAAAATTCATGGATGTTTTCATTCCTTCAGTTTAGGGCAGAATAGTAAAACTTTTGCCTTAGATCAAACTTTTGAATATTTGCGGGGAGGAAAAAAAAACCCACATCACTTCTCAAATGTGAATACCCAAAGTGAAATGTGGCCGTTTCTTATATTTTTAGATGCCTGGAAGTTTTCCACAAACTTCTATAACAGTCACTCTGCAAGCTTCTGCTATAAATGTTTCAGGAACTATCTAGGGAAATATTCTATTGAGAAGGAAGGCAGGATTATCTAGCAGATAGAGCGTGGAATTTGGACTTAGACAACCATCTGAGACCTGCACCTGCCTCTTTCATTGCCTTATGGTGCAGCACTGTATAAATGATTCAGACGCTCTTTGCTTATATTTTTCCCTGTGGCAATAGAGGGAAATGGGCTAAGCATTAGCCCCTTCTCAACTGTCAGAGAATACCGTAAAGGTAAATATGACATTGTCTGAAAAGTGCTCTGACCTCTAATCTAGAAAAACAGTGCAGATGTGTGAGGCCAGAGAGATTGTATAAACATAGCATCCTGGCATGGAAACCTGTATAGACTATACCCCTTCACTTCTGTACGCAACAGGGGTCCTTATGACACATAATTAACGATAAGTATTACCAATTGCTAATTCTTTCAACACAAATTTTTCCTTCAGCATCTGGAATATATTAACCTCCCTCTCACAAACCCAATGAAGGGAGACAGCCCATAATAGACAATTGGCATGCATCTATTAATTGTCTAATATGCAAAATGCATTCTACTGTATATGAGACCTCTGATGAGAATCTATTAGAACTATAATGATTTATAAAACATTGTCACTATTCTCAAAATGCTTGCCATCATGATGTAACTGCAAAGGAGAAATGTCTGAATTATTAAAAATCATATCAGATAGCCATGGATAACAAACAATTGATAGGGATGAGGATTCCAATGGGTTTCAAGGAGGAAGCTATAGCTTAAGACAAAGAATTGTAGGCTGGCCACTTTTAATATTATTTCAGTTTGTAATTTAGACAAACACACTCCCAAACACAGAAGAATGCATATGTACCCACAAGTATACAAAAATAAAATGATATCCATGGCAATTATCATGCTGAGAAAGTGATTCATTAATATCTCTGGCTGCTGTCATTTATTTCACTGTTCTAATTGATTTTAAGCAATTCTCATCCATCCTACTGATTATTTCCTGTATAGGCCAAGTTTGAGAAATTTTGATGGCTCCTTTGTAAACTCTAGTTCAGTCAATCAGTATGGATGTATCTTGTGAAATGATTTCAGAATGAAAGAAGGATCACATTCACTCTTTGGAAAGGAATTGGTTGAAGAACACACTGATCTTACTCTGGGACCCCAAGCCCCTCACTTCATCTCTCTAAGGAATCTGTTAGCTGATTTGTAAAATAAGAGGGTTGGGCTAGATTTCATGAGCCAGTTATTAAATTCTCTGGGACAAAGTGTTGCTTAAAAGTTTTATATTTCCTTGTGCTGCTGGAAAGCTCATTTTGCATTTGTATTCTATCAGAAACCCCAATAATTTCTTGTCATTAAGATCAATATCTCAATTTTATAGACCACGGATGCTTCAGGTACAGAAGAACCAGATGGTAATATGATGCTCTCAAAAACACGCTCTAACTGTAATTCTTAATTTAATCACAGTTAAACTGGATGTTCCCAAGCTCTATTAAACTTTAATACTCAACTTAGTAGAGCTTTAGTCTTACCTGTAAGTACTACTTTAGATGCATAGGCTGGTTCTTGGTAATTGAACTCATACTACAGTGAGCAAGGCATCTGCAATACAGAGGGGAGGAAGATTGCCTTTGCTGGGGAGTACATAGGCATCATGCCACTATTTCAAAAAATATTGGTAAAATATGTGTTTTAAAAATGATAGTATGTATCACCAAATGGTTTAACAATGTCAAAACATTTAGTCAATTCAGAGAAAATAAATTTAAAGTATGAAATACGTCATTTGGTTTATGAGGAAAATTGCAAGCTTTAATGTTTCTTTTAAAAGAGCATGTTTTAGTGTGTCATGTAGACAGCCTATTAGCAAACTAAAATTTACCATACTTGTATAGTATTAATGTGAACAGTAGTATATTGAAAAATAAAAATCAACTATGTTGACCATAAAAGCGAACATTTTCTTCCAGAAAATTTTCTAGAATTTAAAAAAATATGGTTTTAAATAGTTAATGTTATAATCTGACAATAAATAATTGTGGCAAGAAATAGCTATATTAACATATTATGGAACATGTTCACTTATTCAGATGAAGGAGTTTGTTTAAAGTCTACAATATGTTATGCATAGTCTAAATCAGTGTTTTCCATGAGAAATATAATGCAAGCCACATACGCAATTTCAAATTTTGTAGTTTCTACACTAAAAATAGTAGAAAAGACGCAGGTAATTTATGTATTTATAAATATTTTACACGATATATAAAATATTATCATTTTAACATGAAAATTATTGAGATACTGTAATTTGTTTTTTAGTAAGCCTACATCATTCAGTGTCTGTTTTACCTACAGTACAATTCAGTTCATGTTAGACACATTTCAAGAGTATGTTACCCTCATGTAGCTAGTGACTATTTGGTGATGTGGGTCTAGATGGTAGGAATAAAATAGTAAGTGACACTGATGTGGTCACTACCTTCTTATGGTTTATAGTCTAGTATGGAAAACAAACTCTGAAAAATAAATAGAAACTATGAAATTTTGCAATATAATTTTTAAAAACTTTGCAGTCATATGATGCATAAGAACATTTCCATCAATGAAGAACTACATATTTAATGGTGGTCCCATAAGCTCATAATGTCATATTTTACTATACCTTTAGATGTGTTTAGATACACAAATACCATTGTGGTATGGTTGCCTATAGTAAACAGTACAGTCACATGCTGTACAGGTGTGTAGCCTAGGAAAATGGGATCTATCATATAGCTTAGGTGTGTATGAGGCTATACCATCTAGGTTTGTGTAAGTATACTCTATGATGTTAGCACAGTGATGAAATCACTTAAAGATGCATTTCTCTCAATGTATCCCTGTCATGAAGCGATTCATAGCTGTACATGAAACTACTATTGCTGAATACATGCCCTGCATTTAATGAATTTTCACTTTACATATGCTAATGTGTTTTTCTAAGTGAGTGAGATCACTCTTGGCATGTTACAAAGAAATGCATTCTAAATTAATATTCTTTTGGAGTCTTTTAACATTCTTTTATCTTTGTGCTTCCCATTTTTCCCATATCAGGATTACACTGTAAGTTTGAAGTTAAAGAAGCATGAACAAGAGCATAATAATGCTTTAATACAGTTGTATATAATTTAAAAATTAAAATAGTTTGGTACAAAATTAAGAAAAATTTTCAAAGAAAACTCCATTTAGGATGAGAGAAAATTCAATAATTTTTCCATGCACTTTTTAGAGCTTTATAATTTCTGTAAGTTCTGCTGACATGTGTGTGCAAAGACTTCTTACTAAGGACTATAGGCCTCAGGTTTATTATGGAAGTAGTTTATTTTTTTAGGAAATCTTGCAGTTATATCTAATTTATATATAAAGGCTTGTGTGAGGAAAGTATTTAGGTATTAAAATAACAGATGTATAAAACAATTACAAATATAAAAATAATAGTTTATACATGAAATAGTCTTATTTAAGGGTATGCCCTTATTAATTTCTTGTAGCTCAGGTTTAATTGTGGATGATCCTGAAGATGGTTATCTATTTATTGAGATTTGAAGAATGCCAAAAAGCACAGATGAACCAAAAGTTTAGTGTTCACTCATATGACTAAAAATATATCTTTTTCCATGTTGCTTCTTAAACTAAAATTGCTATAGAATTTAAGACAGAGAAGATTGTATGGAGCAGAAGAGTATACTACATGAAAGAAACTCCTAAACTGGAATTTAATGACTGGGTGGAACTGGATTTTTCAGGAAGGAGTAGGCAGGTCTTTCTCATTTGGAAAAATCAACATAAATAAAGTAAAAGAGTTGGAATTGGCAAGATTTGTTGGGAGAATAAAGGAAATGGCTTAAGTTTGAGACAGTAGAAATTTAAAAAGGATGAGCAAACTACAGCTAGTTAATGCAGACTTAGAATCTTAAATTTGATTCAATAGGTGAGATGATACCAATATAACTGTAAATCAGGAAAGTGGTATAATGAAAATGACATTTTTGGAAGACTGATCTAGCAAAGGTGAAAGGATTGATTTAAAGACACTGAAGGAAAATATCAAAGCAGTTGAGTTGAGAGACCAGATCCAATAATAGATTTGGAAGATTTAAACAAGACTTCTTAAAATGGGAGACTCATGCTTTTTTGACAGTATAGGATATAGAACTGGTAAAAAGGGCTAGTAAGAGAAGACTGAGGAAAAAAAAGAATAAATGCAGGATTACAGTTGGATTCAGGGCTCTGGCGGTGGAGTAGGACAGATATAAAAAGAAGGAAAAACAACTCTTCCACTGACAGTAGATTACAAGGCAGTGATATGTTGAACCATGGAGATGAGTTCTCTTCAATTTCTGTCTCCCAGCATAAAATATATTATTATTCTTAGACATTATTCCTCTGAGCTAAAGTAAATTGAAAGTTGGTTGAAATATTACTAAGTGAGCTATGGCAATACTTCCACCTCCTTTCTAAAAGCATACATATTTTGGTTTGAATTATTTAGGAAGTTATGAAACAAAACAGGATTTATGTTTGCCTTATTTTGACATATGGTTTACATTTTGAAAACTTTGCCCTAGGATGGAATTAGATAAAATTTTGATGATAAAATTGGGCACAGCCAAAGCAAAGTCACAAAATTTAGAACAGCAACAAACTTTATAAATCATGCAATTATATGAATAAAAAGCAATAAATATTTATTACCTATCAGGTGCCAAGTCTGTTGAGGACATTGGCAATACATATTTTAAAAAAACAAAAAGAAAAACTGACCTTGTGAATAAGTTTACAGTCTGGTAGAAAAAAATGGTCATTTAACAAAGGAACAAACACATCTAATTATGAGTTTTGATAAGCCCTTTGTACTGGTTAAATTGTGTCCCTTAAAAATTCACATGTTCAAGTCCTAACTCCCTGTACTTCAGAATGTGACTTCATTTGGAAGCAGGATTATCACAGATATAATTAGTTAAGATGAACTCATACTGAAATAGAGTGGGCCCCTAATCTAACATGACTAGTGTCCTTACAAAAAGAGGGAATTTGGACACAAACACGCACTCAAGGAAAGCCATGTAAAGATGGAAGCAGCCATCAAGGTGATGCATCTACAAGCTAAGGAATGCCAAAGATTACCTTCAAACCATCAGAAATGGGGACAGGCATAGAACATATTCTTCTTCACAGCCCTCAGAAGGAACTAACCCTGCTAATATCTTGATCTCAGACTTTTAGTCCTCAAAAATGTAAGACAATAGATTTTGTTTCTCAAGCATACAGTTTGTGGTACCTTGTTATGGCAGTCCTAGCAAACTAATACAGTGATTTAAAAAAAAAGAAAAAGTATTGAGAATATGGGGAATGAATAAGTTTATAAGGCTTACTTCAGAACAGATGAACAAAAGGAGACCTTTTTGAGGAAGTTATAATAAGTCTGATACCTGAAGGATGAGCACAAGCCAGCCATGTGAGGTATGAGAGAAGAGTGATTTGGGCAGAAGAAAGAACATGTGCAAAGGCCCTGTGTTAGGAAAGAATTTGGCAAAAGTAAAGAATTACAAGAAGACTAGAGTGGTTGGTGCATAGCCAATGAAGGTGAAAGAGTCACACGATGAGGCTGGACAGATCTTAGTGAAGAATGTGACTTTTATTCTAAGAGCAGTCAGGGGACCTTAATAGGTTTTAAGCAAGTGGTAACCTGATCCAATTTACCATTTAAATTCATTCTAAGTACTATATACAGAATGATACAGACGAAAATAATTAGAAAAATGACAGCAATGACTGGGTAATTAGGCTTGGATGAGGGGTGGTAGTAGATTACAGATAACTGGAGTTAATGTTTAATATTGGGAGTTAGAGTGTGTAGTAAAGAATTTCTCTCAGGTTTTTGTCTTGAGCTACTGAGTGTTTTTAAAATTGAGATGTTATCTGTTGAGAAGCTGGAGAAGGAAAAGACTAGGGAAAGGGTAAAATAAAGGAGAAATACTAGAACAAGAGCTCAGCCCTGCATGTGTTAAATTGAGATGCCCAAGAGAGAACCAGGTAAAGATACAAAGTGGTCAATTTGGAGTTCCAAAGAAAGATCCAAGGCAGAGGTGAAGAAATGCAAGATAAATGTGTTGTCCAATGATTACAGGGAGTTAACAGCATAGCTTAAACGAAACCTGAAGGCCCCCTGAATCCCCCATCCAGGGTTCTTGCAACCTTAAGCAAATGCCTAGTCTATGACTTCACAGTATCCTTTGATTAAGTAGTAAGGGAGTGCTTTCATGGGTTGTATTGAAAATAAATGCACAAGTACCTGTGTGGCAAATAAAAAAGCATAGATGGAGAGAGTACTGACACAGTGTCAAATACACAGAAATAAGATTAAGAAGGCTTGGAATCTACTCTTAAGTTGGCCACTACTGTAATTTGTTTAATTGTGTCTCAGTAAAATGAGCATATGGTATTAGATGATCTCTAAAACACCTATGCCTTTAAAATTTGAGGACACCCCAGCAATTGAACTCCTGGGTACATAATCTAATACTATTACTACACAAGAAGGCATATGTATAAAGTTCCCCACTAAAACATTTTTAAAACTAAATTTAAAGGATTTAAGGGTCCATAAATAAAAAGTCATAAAACATTCTATGTTTATGTGACAAATTCTATTTAGCTGTTTAAACGAATGATCTATGATCTATGTCCATATACAAAGATCACAAATACAAAATGTTGAATGCCAAAAAAAGTTAGCCTCAGAATAATACTTGAAATAATTTACCTTTTATAAATGGATATGTACGTAAAAATGCTAAAAGTAGATAGGAAAGATGAAATTCTAGTTAATTATTGGAATGGGGGTTAGCACCAAGACTAGTGATGGGCCATAAAGAAAACTTTAAGCTCATAATGTTTCATAAAGTTATATTTGACCCATATATGACAGGGTTAAATAGGGGTTTATTATATTATTGTTTGTATATTTATATTATATGAATTTTATGACTCTAAATGGATTATTTTCTTTTTATTATGGTGGATAAAAAGTTTCAATACAATATATTGAATATTTTGATGTTATATCATTAATTTCTTAAGAGATATCATTGTATACTTTATTATATTGTTTTCATTTTTTCCCTTTAAATTTATACTTCAATTTCATTTAACAAACCATGGTGTTTATGCTGCAGGTGTGTTGGGCATTGTCATATCCATATTTATTTCAGGTTAACAACTTTCTAAAATGGGTACATATTGTACACAGTGTAAACTCTACTTATATGAAATTTTCATAACTCCTTACAAAGTAGGGGTTTCATTCAGTCGATATATAGTCTAAATATACTGAACACAATGTACATATATTTTGCATACAAATGCTGTAAAGACTCCAGAAATACATATTAGGATAGGAAGAAAAATAAGTAACATCAGGAATTCCATCTTATTTTAATCATAGAAAGGCTATTTTCTAAATTGATGCTCTGGTTCTGTTTTTCTAATTACCTTCATAGTTACTACAATTCTGTTTTTCTTAATGGAACCTCGCTAATGCGGTGCTGTTTTGGATGTTAAAATGGACAAAGGATTTTGCTGTATTTAGGAACAAATTTTTCACCTACGGTAGAGTGTGGAATTTCATTGGTGGATTTTCTCCTAGAAAAATATAAGACAGCTTCAAAGAAAACAGTACAACAAACATATTTGACAAGGAGTTAACACATGTAACTTTACTGTGGTTAAATGCTTGCTTTTTTCTTTCTTGTCTTAGCCTATTTTTCTCATTCTTCATCTTACAATTCTTTTTTGTTACGTTTGAATGATGAGCCCAAAGCATGAGAAGCTGTTGTTTTCAACCTTTATTAATGTTTCCCAACTCATTTCTGTGTTTGCCGGGTGACAACCTGCCAAAATCACCCTCTGGTTTATTGTGAAAAGATTGGGGTAGCAGTTATGGGACCCAAAATGTGTTGCAGATAATTAGTAAATCAGAACTTTGTCACAGCAGATACTTTGCTACCCACACATCTCTATTTTTAAGACTTATGTGTCACATGATGTGGATTCATTGTCTTTTTTAGTGCGAGTAGCACATCTTTGCATTGCATAGAATATAGCTGAGTTCAATAAGAAATTCCATTATCCTTTTGTCATTTGGTATTGTTACTGATTAACACATGAGATATACATATTTGGTGAATAACTAAAACCACTAGTTTGCTTTCAAGTAGCTTTAGGAAGGGAAAGAATTATCTATTTTGCTACTGACTAAAGTATTCCAAACACCACACTTTGCTTTCTAATAAAGGCAAGAAACAGAAATCTTAGACGATCACATTTGTTATCATGCTAATTAGTTGCTACTAATTTGATTGGCAAGAGGGTCATAAGAGATTAGTTCTTGAATTGCATAAAATTGAAAAGCTTTAAAATGTAAGATAGGGTATGACGAGTTGAGGCAAAAAGTAGATTTTAGGATGATGAAAATGCTGGGGTTATCAGCGGACTTTCGTGGGAATCAACTGGAGAATTGCAGGTAGTGCATTATTATCTAGTGATCTATTCCCTTCAAAATGCTGTATAATGGCACAGCCCCTGTGTGCATGGATGTGCATATGTGTGTGTTACATTAGCAGATGCACTCAACACTTTCCTCATTTTATTCTTCCCTTAATTTTCAGCCCATAGATAATGTGGATGAAAAGTCAGATATGAGAATATTCGCGCACCGACTTGTGTTTTAGTATTAGAGGAAATTTATCAGTTTATACACTTTCGATGACTGTGGTCTCAATGTATGAGTTATGTAGCCACAATAAAATGGACTGGCTAATTGTAATATTAGAATGAGAGATGACTTATTCTTAACAGAGTAATAACATCAGGCTTAAAGTTAAAAAAAAAAGCCAGAAAGATCATGCTTCCTCTCATATCTAAGAAAGTTAACTTGGAGAAGGCACACAACCTCTAAAATTTGCAGATTCTTTTTATCTGTAAAGTGGGCACACAAAAAAAGATTCTTTTCATAACTTATAAGATGTTTATTAAATACAAATGAGTTGATATGGATAAAATCCCCTTGAAATTTATAGATAAATCTCCCTTTGAAATTTCTGAAGTATTTTTGATGTTTCAGACATTATTGTAATAATAGTAATCTAAATATTGACCATTCTTTAGGAAACATGAACCTTCCCTAGATGAGAATTCATTTATCACATATAAACAGGTGCCTATTAGATTTCAATATCTACTATTCTAGGTATTGGAACGATAGCAGTAAACAGATGATAATTCCTGCCTTCATAAATCTTACACTTCAGTGAATTGAAATAAAAATAATAAATAAAATTTGTACTGTGTCCATTGGTGATAAGTGCTATAAAGTAAAATAAGACAAAGGGGACATTTTAAATATGTACTGTTTGAAGAATAACATGAAAGAAATGATGGCCCAGGCAATGAGTGAGGGCCAAGTTGTATACTGGAATATTAGTTTAAAGAAAATGTTCATCCTTGAATGAATGGTCTATTGTTACATTCAATCAGAGCCATATACATTTATTACCAATATTTTATAGTAAATACAGCAAAGGGATTTAGCAGTTAAAATTTTTTTCTCACCCCATGTTTTTTACTTGAAATAAAAAATTTAAAATTAATGCACCCTACTTTCCAATTTCCTTTGACGGGCACATAAATTTATTAATACAAGAAAAATGAATGAAATGTTTATTTTGTGTAAAGTAATGTTAGTGCAATGTAATAAAAATCAATTTGATATTAACATATGCAAAATATTTTAGAAGGGTAAATCTATTATCCAAAATAATATAATGCACTTAAAAGTTTAAATAGAAAAGGTTGGATCAACCTCACCCCCACATGCAAAATGAATGCACCGTATGTTACCAAAGTTTCCTTAGAAAACATATCTGGAGGCAAAAGGCTGTGTGCTAACATTTCTATAGGGATAGCAACCCCAAGAAAGCAGGAGAAAGGGAAAAAGGGGATTGAGGAAGGGAAGAAAGGGGTGCATGACCAAATTGGCCAGTGTCTTCAGGACACATCTTCAGAGAATGTGTGGGGATTTCTGAGAGTTCCCTGAGTTCTATTGAGGTGGTAGTAAGGAGAAATGAATATGCTCAAATTAGGAACTGAACAGAAGTTGAAGCACAGGCCAAGGTGACAACTTAGCTACTGAACAGCAGGGAGCTTTGCTGGAGAAACTACCAGGTGTCACCTATGACAAAAGAAGGTCAGGAGCAGATGCATCAGGAACAGACATTGACACCCAAACACGATGTCAGTCGAGACCGTTCAGCTAAGGGCCGAGGCTGTGTGCAACCTAGAGGCCTCCCCATCAAGCCATCATATCATGGAGAGAAATAAAAGAAAATAATGAAGGGAGGAAACTTTGAAATAATGACAGTAAGCCAATGTAGAAATGATTCAGCTAATAAGAAGTATTTTAATCACCTTAAAATAGAAAGCTCAATTTATTTTCTACTATAAATATGAATAAGGATGTTTGTGGACAAGCTCAGTTATAAAGAAAGAAAATCAAATGTCTGTAACCTTAAGTGGGGACATTCAATTTTAAAATACACATATATTTTATACACACATAAATGAACAGAAAGTAAGTATATTCATCCAAATGTTAAGAGTAGTAATCTTAAGTAGTGAGCTTATGGATGACTTCAATTTCTTTCTCTAATTGTTGTATATTTTCTAAATATCCTCAAATGAATATGTATCAGCTTTGCAACAAGAAAGAAAATTTTGTATTAGAACAGATGCATTTGTGCCTTCATCCATTCTGTGCTTGCTGAAGCTTGTTAATCTGAAAACGATTCCACTTTCAAGTGTTAATGGGCTAATAAGTCATTTTGGGGTGAGTTACTTTTCAAAACTGCTGCAATCATACCTCTAACTGCACTTGCATTCTATCTACTAGTAAAAAGGGCCTGGCTATAGCTGCTGCAACATAATATAAGAAAACAATATAAAATATGCTTGCTGTCTGCACAAATTTTTATAAATACCTAACTGAAATAGTTCCATTTTAATAAGTTGGTAACTATCCTTTGAATCCACTCATTTCTGTATCTGAGGCCTTGATAGACCAGAGCTTAGTCTTTAATAAAGTAGCAACAGAGTTCAAATACTTCCATTTATTTTTAGAAACTGTTCGAGATATTAGCGCATGGTTTTAAATCTATTCAATTAATTTGAAAAAGTGAAATATAAACTAAGCTGTGAATAACTGTAGATGAGAAGCTTGTAATGAATTGTGATTATAACATCATATGAATGTGTCCAATTCTTGTAATATAAATCTTATACCTAACCATAATGTTAGAAAACACAGAGCACTGGTTGTGCAAAATACCAATTGATGTGAATAGTAGCTTTTGGAATGACTGATTTATGCACTGCTGTCGTTACATACATGCACATAAACACACACACACAAATGCAACCATCACCTCTACCATCACCACCAACATCAACACCATCCACTCACTACCCTCCCCCCATACACACACACAAAGGAATGAAAAAGGAAAAGAGCAATAACTGTTCCTGAGTTTTCCCATTGACTTGCATTCATGTATTTTCCTAGGATTGTCAGACAGATTTGTTTCACTCTCTTTCCTATTTATTTCTTGATAATTCTTACAGAATTATTTTTAATCTATTAAACTTTCCTAATAATTATTGGTTATAAAATATGGGAGAAAATTTTATGGTAATCACATATATAAGATATAATTAATGATAAATAATTAAAATCATCAGAAAGCGCTGGGGTTAAACATCAAACAGTTAAGAAATGCTTTATCCTTCATAAATAAAAACCTTTGTATGTTGGTTAAAATGCTTTATGTTGCAATTAAAGAAAACTCCACATAACTTGGTTGTGATTGTCAATCTTATGTGCCAACTTGACTGGGCCATGGTGTGCCCAGATATTTATTTAAACATTATTTTGGGCATTTTAATGAGGGTGTTTCTAGATGAGACTAACATTTGAATAGGCATACTGAGCACGACAGATTGCCCTGCCCAATTGTTGGTGGATCTTATATTCATTGAAGGCCTAAATAAAAAGAAAGTTGAAGGATTTGCTCTTTCTGCTGGAAAGTCTTTCAGCTGAGTCATCAATTTTTTTGCCTTTGAATTTAGACTAGAACTTAACCATCAGCTTTCTGATGGGTCTCCTGGGTCTCCAACTTGTAAGTCTAGAGACTTCTTAGCTTCCATAATTCCGTGAGTCAATTTTTTATAATCTCTTTCTCTTTTAATGTATGAGAGAAAGACAGATCACTTTCTCTCTCCCTCTCTCTCTCTTTTGATTTCCTTGTACCATTCTTCTCCAGCCCTGTGCCACTCAATAGAAGAACGTTATAATCTAATCAGCATCATATTAGGAATAGATGCTACTCAATATAGATTATGGCTTTACTTCAAATATTCTTTTTCCTTCCAAGAAATGTTTGGATCTCTCAGTTAGATGGATCTACTACCCTAGTGTGATTCAGGGCTCAAAGCTTTAATAGACACCCTTGTTTATTTGTTTTTTAAAAGAAATGCAAGCATTTCACTTGTCTGCTTTATTTGAGGTTCTTACAAGAGGGTGGGAGCTAACTAGTGAGACATCATGTCAACTTCCAGTGTTGCGTTTCTTTCTAAGATCAAATGAAAGGAATAGGGACTAAACTATTAGCTCAATGGCTCTAACTTACTAAAGGAAAATACTTAATAGAATATATTTATGATCACGTTGGTTGAACTCATGTTTGAATTTTTTTCCAAAGAGAAATGTAAGTCTACCAAACGACACCAAATCAAATCAAACATATAATAACAAAAGCAAACTAATAAATATATCAAACAAACAAACAAAAAAGCCACATATAAGCAAAACCCTGACTCTAAACTATAATAAAACACTATCAAGGGACTTGTTATTTCAACTCCAACAATTAAACAGTTAGGAAGTCATAACTCCTGTATTTACAACAAAAAATAAGCTTAACAAAATTAAAAATCAGTTACTTTTCTCAGACTCATAGGAGAACTGTGGTCACAGAACAAACTTCCATCCTGATAACTGGGAAGACAAACAAGTTTAAAGAGGCAGAACCAAGGTGATTTTACCTGGAGCAGAAGGCACTGGAATCATAAACTTGGACAAATTTCTGAAGCCTATGTATGGATGGGATATAGACTAGCTTGAGAATGAAAACTCATGGGAGCTATGGTCATAAGGCGACCCCATACTTTTATGAGTTTTATCACCAAGAACCTCACCAGGTTCTCATGTTTAATATCCAAGAATAATGAGCCTATGGCTCTAGCCAGGAAGAAAAAAGAATAACCATTGGGAAATACATCCAGAACTTTCTCCACTATAAATGTCTACTCTCTAGGGGAAATTACTTTACTAAACCATTATCCCACCTGTAACAAGAGCATTTTTCAGGCTTCTAGCCTGACAGTGTCTTCTAATCTGCCTATCTCACATAAGGGGGGAAACAAAGCCAAAAAACCCTTGTGAAATTCACAGCTAGGGAAACACAAACTCGCAAAAGACAGACTTAGTATAAGATTACAGAATGCTATCCCTTCCCTACACCTTACCACTATATAAACAAGAATCCAGTATAACAGTAAATTACAGAAGTGAAAGAGCTACAAGATGCAAACTCTGATTTGAGATAAAGCTCTTGATGAAGTCCAAGATCAAGAGAGGAGTAAAAATAAAGGAGACTAAAGGACTTTGAGGATGCTAGCACTTAAATCTATAACAAACATCAAACACAGCCCACTCATAGTTAGATTAACATAAAACTTCACAGTAAAGACCAATTTATCTCAGTTCCTAATATCTAATACTTTATACCCAGATTTCATAAAGAAATTACAAGGCTTGCTAAAAGACAAACAACAACAACAACAACAGAGTCTGAAGAGATAAAATAATCATTAGGACCAAAGTCAGATATAACACAAAATTGGATTTATCAGACAGGAATTTAAAATAGCTATGATTCACGTGTTAAGGGCTCTAATGGAAAAAGTAGACCACGTGCAATGACACATATGTAATGTAAGCAGAGAGACGGAAACTCTAAGAAAAAATAAAAAAGAAACATTATGGGGAAAACCCCCAAAACATTATTTTAAAAACGTGAAGACTGCCTTTGAAAGGCTCATCAGTAGACTGGACATGACAAATGAAATAATCAAAAGATAAGTTGGTAGCAACTTCCCAAATGGAAATGGAAACAATAACATAAGTGGAAAAAGAAAAATAAAATAAAGGAAAGAAAGCAGAAAAGGAAGAAGAAAAAAAACAGAGTAAGTACAACTAACAGGAATCATACAATAACTGTAAGACAATTTAAAAAATAATGATAGCACACATAATTGGAATACCAAAGGGAAGAAATACAGAATAAATCTCTGAAGTAGCAATAGCTTATAATTTTCAAAAATTAATAACAGACACCAAACTATACATACAGGAAAGCCAAAGAACATCAATCAAAATGAATACTGAAAAAATCTACACCTAGGTATATCATATTAAAAGTATATAAAGCCAGGACAAATTAAAAATCTTGAAAGAAACCATATGAAAATTAATTTACCTACAGAATAACAAGGATAAGCATTATAATAGACTTCTCACCAGAAACTACACAAACAAGAAGAGAGTGGAATGGGATATTTAAAGTGTTTAAAGAAAAACCCCATAAACCTAGAATTCTATGTTTAGTGAAATTATCCCTCAAATGTAAGATAAAGTGAGATAAAGACTTCTTTAGGCTGGGCGCGGTGGCTCATGCCTGTAATCCTAGCACTCTGGGAGGCCGAGGTGGGCGGATTGCTCCAGGTCAGGAGTTCGAAACCAGCCTGAGCGAGACCCCGTCTCTACTAAAAAATAGAAAGAAATTAATTGACCAACTAAATATATATATATATATATATATATATATATATATATAAAATTAGCTGGGCATGGTGGCGCATGCCTGTAGTCCCAGCTACTCGGGAGGCTGAGGCAGTAGGATCACTTGAGCCCAGGGGTTTGAGGTTGCTGTGAGCTAGGCTGATGCCACGGCACTCACTCTAGCCTGGGCAACAAAGTGAGACTCTGTCTCAAAAA